>JACEEZ010008336.1:284004-291496 GCA_016584305.1 Chionoecetes opilio | reverse complement strand
TAGCTTTTCACTTTCCATTAGACTTCGACCCTTTAGTTATCCCCCAGGGGACCCCAAGAAGATTACTAGAAAGCATTTTGGGGCGTCATCTTAGCCTCGTGAAAGGGGACAGAACCCAACCCTTCTTAGTGCCACCTAACATCGCGCGCGCGACAACAAGTCTTATTTGGCGGGAAATACGTATACCACGCCGAGTGTCCTCTCTCTCTCTCATCTCTCTCTCCTCTCTCTCTCTCCTCTCTCTCTCTCTTTTTCCCCTTCTCTCTCTTTCCTTCTCTCTCTCTCTCTCTCTCTCTCTCTCTTTCCCTTCTCTCTCTCTCTCTCTCTCTCCCCTCTCTCTCTCTCTCTCTCCCCTCTCTCTCATCTCTCTCTCTCTCTCATCTTTCCCTTCTTTTTCTTCTCTCTCTCTCCCCTTTCCCTTTCTCTCTCTCTCTCTCTCTTTCCCCTTCTCTCTCTCTCTCTCTCTCTCTCTCTCTCTCCCCTTCTCTCTCTCCCCTCTCTCTCTCTCTCTCCTCTCTCCTCTCATCTCTCTCTCTCTCTCCTCTCTCCCTCTCTCTCTCTCTCTCTCTTCCCCTTTTTTTTTTCTTCTTTTATTTCTTCTCCCTCCTCTTCCTTCTCCTTGAGTTGCCAGATATGTTTTTCTGCTAGTCACTGCGTGTACACGCCGAGGGGTCCCCTCTCTCTCTCTCTCTCCTCTCTCTCTCTTCTCTCTCTCTCTCTCTCTCTCTCTCTCTCTCTCGCCCTCTCTCTCTCCCCTCTCTCTCTCTCTTTTCCCTCTCTCTCTCTCTCTCCTCTCCTCTCTCCTCTCTCTCTCTCTCTCTCTGTCTCTGTCTCTGTCCCCCTTTTTTTTCTTCTATTATTTCTTCTCCCTCCTCTTCCTTCCCCCTTTTCATCCTCCACACACATATCATAGCCAGTATGTGATATTATCGTGAATAACGACCCTTTTTTTCTGGTGTGTTTTGATATGTTTAGAATTAATCTGCTAACCGTTTCTGTCGCAAATCATATCTATTCCGCCCAGCCCACCCCTATATATATAGCCCACACCTATATATATATACATAGTGTATTATACAGCCTAATATACTATATACAGTCTAAAAAAATATAATATATAACCAATATATAACCATTGTTTTTTATGGTGACGGAGAAAATTGCGGGCTAAGACGACCCAACCCTGCCTTAGTTTACACTCGCTGCACTGTCTTAGGCGGAGCGAACTTTGCTTCCGAAAATGTCCACCTAGCGCTAAGATGGTCTTAGTCCCCTAAGATGGTCTTAGTAGTGTTCCAAAATGCCGCCCCAGGACTACAAGGAGTAAGCTGAGAAGGCAACAGCCATATTTGTGCAGATGCCAACATCATATCTGCGTCAGCAAAGTTTCACAAGCTTAGTTTTAACTAGTTGAGTACCAGCAAATATAATAAAAAGCAAATATAATAAAAAAGTACACCCACATCCCAGCTGATTTTTTTTTTTTGGTTTTTATTATTATTAAAAAGGTGAAAATTAAGCAAACAAAAATTATCACTCACCTCGAAAAAATGGGGGCTCTAGGGGGGATGGGGCACCCTCAGACATCAGCTGATGCCGGCCCGGCTTAAAGTTCCCGCGCGCCTAGCCCTCAGCTGAGCGCGCAGCATGGCAGATGTATGATGCGTCCAGTTTTCGGGTGGCGCTTATTTTCACACCACCCGAGCATCATGTGTGCCTTCATAGTTCATATATACCACGTATGTATCACATAATGTCATAATAAGTCAATTTCAAGTGTGATAAGTGGACATAGTAAAGTTTTCTAAATGAGGACGAGTGGCAGTGCGCCTTAGCGTCCCGGTAACCATGGCGACGGGCGGCCATGATGGATTTGTACCCTTTCTATCTGTATCCTTGTATAGGATGTCCTTTGTCCCTCAGTAATGACTCATGCGCATCCCCCGTCCCAAGAAGCCTATACTTGAGGGTTGCCACCAGAGGCGCCCACAGGCGGACGCACTGGACTCACGTGCCAATGTAAGCCTCCAGGCATGTGTGGGCCCCTATCAGGGCTCCCCTAGGGGCCCCTATGAGGCCCCTTATAAGGCCCTATGAGGCTCCTATGAAGCCCCAAAATGCACCTAAAATTGATCGAAACTGCAAAAAAAATAAGGGGGGGCTTACAGCGCCCCCCCGGACCCCCCAGCTGAGTAGGCTCGCTTCGCTCGCCACCCACACCCATCAACAGTGGGCCCTATATAATATGTGCGTCCACTACAGGTATCTCTGTGGACGCCCCTGGTTACCACGTATATAAGGCATATCCCATACCAATCTCAAGTCAATAGCTACCATAGAACAGGAGTAAATACCCAGCTAACCATCACCGGCGGGCCTACGTAGGCTGTAGAGCGGGCGAATGGCGGCCGCCGGGCCCGGCAAATTTACCTCCGTCAGCCCTCCGAAGGCCCGCTGGTGTATTTTCAGACGGGAAAATTTACTGTTGAAAATTAATGTACAAAATTTGAAGAATTGAATATTTCTATGTGTAAACATTTTGAAACAACAGTTATATGATTATCTTGATGTAGTATTACATCAGTAGTGACAAGCAGCGGCAACTTGACGTCAATCCTCCGGAGGCCCGCTGGTACGTATTTGTAAGTGGGAAATATTAATTTCACATTATATATATTGACACAGTAATATACATATAGTATCTCAATATCGGTACCATCACTATTATTAGGCCTGTTCAAGCTATTAAAAATGGTTATAGAAGTTTTTATAATAGTTTATAGAAATGATCATATATCAGTTTATTTCAAATATTGCCAGCTTGATCAGCAATACCCAGAGATACATAGAAATAAATATGAGATATACGTACATAGGAAGGAGTTTACATGGAAAAACGTTATCAGTTAGTCTATGTGCATGTGTAGCTAGTATCATATAAAAATAACATTTGATTAACCGAGCAAAGATTACGGGATAACACAAGGTCATATTTTCCCTTATTTCAATAACTTCCAACATATTATCAACACATACCAATACGCAATGGTACACCTAATAAGGAATATGTAGTTGATGTAGTTAACATGGATAATATCAGGATTTAGAATAATATATTATTTGAAATTATTTCCCAGCTATCAATGCACTAAACTGCCAGACGTACGATAGCCATTACAGAGGGCCGGTAAAAAATTCACAAAAGGCGTCACGTACCCTTAACCAGTCTATAACACAATGAGAACTTAGTTATAACATGTTTTCGCTCCTTCATTATAACGAAATAGACTGAATACTATAAATAATTGCAGTACGACACGTTTTTTTTAGGAATTCCTCGCCCGCGCCGTGGCAGAGTGAGGAGTGTCAGTGAGTGAAAATGAAATCAGTTAGTGACTAAACGCACAAGTGGGTGGATGTTGTTATGCTGTTCGCCGCATCCTATATCCTTCTATACATGGTTGTTCAGTGTTCCACGTACACCACCACGTAAACCCAATAACGAAAATGTTTTTACTATTATGAAATAAACAATGTCCGTAGCAATTATGATCTTTTCATCGTATTACTGGATAACGACATAGGAATATTTATGGTTAAATGTTCTGAGCATATTGCATAATATATAGTAATGTTTTTAAGTGTTGAACAACACATTAGTCTATTAATCGGCTAATGGGCTGTGCAACACCCCTTAAAACATAACTATATCTGCAATATACTTAGAAATTATAACCATAAATATTCCTCAATCAGTTAATTTAACAGCGGCAAATGATCGTATGCTCTACGTCGGGCCGCTCCAGCGGCCCGCCGGTGAGCCTCTGAGCAAATTCCCAGCGGCCCTACATCGTACACTTCCGTTGGGCCGCCGGCAAGACATACGGAGGGCCTCCGTAGGCCCTATGTCTTTCTGTTTGCTGGGTAAGGTCTAAAGTCGTGGTGCGATAAGCGGGTATAGTGTTTTTATCACACTCCCCTACATCAGAGCTAGGACCACGACCGAAGAGCAGGACCGAAGGAGTTTCCGAGTATCACTACGTATTGACAACACCCTTACAAGTATCCCACACAAATTTCAAGCCACTAGCTACCATACGACCGGAGTAAATAAGGTCCAAAGTCACGGCGAAAAAAGTGGATAAGCTCGCGCCTCTAATCCCCCCCCTCCACCCGAGCGGCGTGCCCACGCAGTTGCCGGGTACCGCCACTGTTGCCCCACATATTAAGGAGTGTCCCATACCATTTTCAGGCCATTCCTTATCATAGAAGCCGCGTACCAGATTTTTAAATGGCGGACGCACAGGGTACGTCGCTGGGACTGGGCGTTACATACATAGTGGACGCATCACGTGCATTGCTGGGGTCCAGCGGGTTAATCAAGGCATAGAAAAGGAATATGCCTTTCTGAATTTGGATCCTCTTATGCGGGTTGCTCTTTAAAATTGTCTGATGCCTCGATTAAGCTGATAGCAGACAAATTGCAACAGCAACCAAGCCACTGATTTTTGTTTCTTGAAGGAAATGGCTCTGTTTTCTGGATTACCAAATATAACGCCTATTAGGTGCAATTTTACTTTAGTTTCAATTGTTTCATGAAGAAAAATGCATTTGCTGTGGAATTCCGGAAGTATGTTTAACCTTGTCTTGTATATATATTACTTATTATTATTGTTAGTAATATGTTTTTGACTGCATTGTTATTATACAGAAGAATATGTAAACTGTGATTTTAAAATAACAGTGAAGCTGCCTTTTCCTACCTATTTATTTTGTAGAATGATATAGTTAGATTTAAAATGTCAGAGCCGTGAGATTTTAAAGGGAGAAAAAAATTGTGGTGGACAGCTATAGCTCTTACCAAATCATTACTAGGGGTGGACGACATCAAAAAAGGTTGAAGAGCACTGCTATAGAGGAATGCATCAAGGCGGGTATATGGATAAATAATACCTTCTCTTTCCATGCATGAAGGTAATATTTACCCATACACCCGCCTTGAAGCATTCCTCTACAGTATTTAGTAGTCTCTCTCTGTCTGCCTGTCTCACTGTCTCGCATTCTCACTCTGTCTGCCTGTCTCACTGTCTCTCTGTCTCTGTCTGTCTGCCTGTCTATGAACGGATCTCTCTCTCTCTCTCTCTCTCTCTCTCTCTCTCTCTCTCTCTCTCTCTCTCTCTCTCTCCTCTCTCTCTCTCTCTCTCTCTCTCTCTCTCTCTCTCTCTCTCTCTCTCTCTCTCTCTCTCTCTCTCTCTCTCTCTCTCTCTCTCTCTCTCTCTCTCTCTCTCTCTCTCTCTCTCTCTCTCTCTCTCTCTCTCTCTCTCTCTCTCTCTCTCTCTCCATTTAGCAAGTGATTAGTTTTGTATTTATTGAACAATATATATGAACAGCTATTATTATTATTATTATTATTATTGAAAGACCAAATAATCCTCACTGTTACTACACACACACACACACACCTACAAACACGCACACACACACACGCACACACACACACGCACACACACACACATACATCTAATTACTCATACTAATTAACTCATGATATAATTATAGCCAGATATTGCAAGGGTTTATTATTATTATTATTATTATTATTATTATTATTATTATTATTACCAGCACCTGTTTGACATAGCACGGTTTTTATTACAATGGTTTAAGTACTGGGGATTTTTCGATTTAATTTTGGGTTTAAATAAGTTTTTTAATGTGTTGAAAATTGTAATATTTGCCGCAAGAAAAAAAAATTGAAAAAAGTTATATTGAAAATTTACACACACATATATATATATATATATATATATATATATATATATCTATATATATATATATATATATATAATATATATATATAGACACACACACACACACACACACACACACACACACACACACCACACACACACACACACACACACACATACACACACACACGTATACGTACACACACACACACACACACACACACACACGTACACACACACACCATATATATATATATCACACACACACACACACACACAGGCCATCTATGTTCTAACTACAAAAAAAAATAGGTACATACATACATACATACCTCTGTCTATCTATCTATCTATATATGTCTATCTGTCTGTCTATCTATCTGTCTATCTATCTCTATTTCTCTCTCTCTCTCTCTCTCTCTCTCTCTCTCTCTCTCTCTCTCTCTCTCTCTCTCTCTCCCCAATGGCCAACTATGGCCAATAACGGGGCCATATTGCTCACTACAGCATCATGGCCCTGTGCTGGACCACTGGCCGCCATGCTGGAACGGGACAGGACATACACACATACGCACGCACGACTTTACTAAAAAAATATGATTCATTTTCCACTATAAACTGAGTTGCTTTAAAAAAAAAATATATATATATGATTTATAGGATATACGAGGACCAACCATCACAGCAACCTTCAAGTGAGCCTCCAGAGCCTACCATACCACCCCTGGGTCACCACTGCCTACAGGCGCTATAGCCACACAATGTAATCAGGTTGGGATACATACACACACACACACACACACACCTACACACACACACGTATAGAAGCATAGAAGCCTGGAACAACCTTGATGCAGAAGTGATTAATGCAAGAACTATTCAGGACTTCAAAGGCAAGCCACACACACACACACACCCACCTACACACACACACACACACACACACCCACCTACACACACACACACACACACACACCCACCTACACACACACACACACACACACACACACACGTATAGAAGCATAGAAGCCTGGAACAACCTTGATGCAGAAGTGATTATGCAAGAACTATTCAGGACTTCAAAGGCAAGCCACACACACACACACACACACACACACACACACACACACACACACACACACACCCACCTACCACACCCACCTACACACACACACACACACACACACGTATAGAAGCATAGAAGCCTGGAACAACCTTGATGCAGAAGTGATTAATGCAAGAACTATTCAGACTTCAAAGGCAAGCCACACACATACACACACACACACACACACACACACACACACACCACACCCCACCTACACACACCCACCTACACACACACACACACACACACACACACGTATAGAAGCATAGAAGCCTGGAACAACCTTGATGCAGAAGTGATGAATGCAAGAACTATTCAGGACTTCAAAGGCAAGCCACACACACACACCACACACACACACACACACACACACACACACACACACACACACACACACACACACAACAACACACACACACACACACACACACACACCTACACACACACACACACACACACGTATAGAAGCATAGAAGCCTGGAAAAACCTTGATGCAGAAGTGATGAATGCAAGAACTATTCAGGACTTCAAGGCAAGCCACACACACACACACACACACCACCTACACACACACACACACACACACCTACACACACACACACACACACACACACACACACGTATAGAAGCATAG
>JACEEZ010008336.1:271504-274004 GCA_016584305.1 Chionoecetes opilio | reverse complement strand
AGAGAAAAAAAAAATAAGAGATAATAAAAAGAAAGTATGGGAGAGGGATGAATCGGAAGTAGAGGATGAGAGAAAGATAATGAGAGAGAATGAGAGTGAGAGAGGGAGAGGAAAAAAAGAGAATGGGAGATATAATATAATAAGATAGACACTGAGAGAAAGAGAGATAGAGAGAGAGAGAGAAAACAAATTTATAATACAGACGGTAAGGTAGGAAGAACATTTCCTAAAGCGCGCACACATTCCATTCTTAATCCTTCAATTCCTCTCTCTCTCTCTCTCTCCTCTCTCTCTCTCTCTCTCTCTCTCTCTCCTCTCTCTCTCTCTCTTCTCTCTCTCTCTCTCTCCTCTCTCCTTCATCACACACACACACACACACACACACACACACACACACACACACACACACACACACACATGAAAATTATGATGATGATGAAAATTCCATTAATATAATAGCAGTAATAATGATATTAATGATGATACTAAAAACAATGGTAATAATAATAGAGATGATAACGATAAATGAAATAATGTCCGTCATAATGATAATAATAACAGTTACAGTAATAACTAGGGGGGGGGGCACTCAGTAGAGCGCATACCTCCGCCCAGGCATGTAATAATTGGTTGCCATGGCAACAGATGTGATTCGATTTCACCCAAAAATTAAATCAGTTCTTCCTTATACCAAATAGACTTGGTAAAACCAAGTTTGGTCCAAATCTATTCGTAACTTTTCGAGAAATCCTGTACATAACAAACAAACAAACAAAACAATCGGGGTGAAAAACATAACCTCCCACCAACTTCGTTGGCGGAGGTAATAATAATGATGGAAAACTATAACAATAGTGATAGTAATGATGATAATAATAATAACAACAATAACGTCAAAGATAATAATAATGCTAATGATACTAATATTAATAATGAAAACGATAATGAATATAATATTAGTAATGATGATGATAATACTGATAAAAATAATAATAAAAATAATGATAATAATAATAATGTGATAATAATAATAATAATATTACTACTACTAATATTAATAAAACAATACAATAGTCAATTAATGATAGAAGAGTCATTTGAATATTTATTATGACGATGATATAAGAACAATGATAATACAAAATAATAAAAAGGTACTAAAATTATAGAAAATGTGACATTTAATTGAATAACTTATGTTCTGATAAGTATTAGTATGTGTGTGTGTGTGTGTGTGTGTGTGTGTGTGTGTGTGTGTGTGTGTGTGTGTGTGTGTGTGTGTGTGTGTGTGTGTGTGTGTTCATCTACGTAGTTGTATTTTACAGGGCCTGAGCTACACTCGTATGGCCCCGTCTCCATATCTACATTTTTTATCATTCATCCTTAGTGCTTACTGTTGGCCGAAGCCACCACCCCGGGAGGCGGGCCCAATCAGTGCTAGGAATAAATTTTCAAGCAAATCTGTCGCCCAAAAAATATTGCCAATTATGTAATACTAGCCGCAAAGCCGCCCTCCGGGCGGACTTTTTGGCTAGCTCCTGCGGAGAGCTATTGGTGGGCCTTCGGCCCACCACCTGTGTTTGGTGGGACTTCGGCCCACCAAACATGGACTCTCCAGATAGCCCCTTTTAACTTTCCTGAAATCATGGATGTAGAAATGTATGTATTCCCCCCACCCATTCACTCACCCATTACCCATCACCCCCCACCCATTCCCTCACCCATTACCCATCACCCCCCACCCATTCACTCACCCATTACCCATCACCCCCCACCCATTCACTCACCCATTACCCATCACCCCCCACCCATTCACTCACCCATTACCCATCACCACACACCCATTCACTCACCCATTACCCATCATCCTCCACCCATTCACTCACCCATTACCCATCACCCCCCATTCACTCACCCATTACCCATCACCCCCCACCCATTCACTCACCCATTACCCATCACCCCCCACCATTCACTCACCCATTACCCATCACCACACAAACCCCTTCACTCACCCATTACCCATCAACCCCCCACCTATTCCCTCACCCATCACCCCCAGCCCATTCACTCACCCATCACCCCACACCCATTACCATCACCCCACCCATTCACTCACCCATTACCCATCACCCTACATCAAGGCTTCCTCAATTCTCGCAAACCCACTTTTGTTTCACAATTCTCGCTAATAGGCTGCTAAAAAAAAAAAAAAAAAGTGATCGGATCATCTCATAAGTGGGCTTATGACCTTCCCCTGGTCAACCTGATTCCAAAATGTGCCATATGAGGTGTTTGCGCCACGGGGGGCGGAACCTATTTCCACACACACCACAGACAGACAGACAGACAGACAGACAGACACACTTTCGCTTATATTATTATAGATTTTTTCAATATGCATAGATTTGCATGAATTGTTCCTAATAGTATTGGGCATGCTGAACACGAATCTGAATATTTTCAGTTTCAATTCTAATTTGGGATTTAGGAAAAAAGA
>JACEEZ010008336.1:262500-265000 GCA_016584305.1 Chionoecetes opilio | reverse complement strand
TGGATAAATTCGCCATTCAACATTTCTTTCTGGTACACTGTCAAACGTACGACAGTCCGATGCATTTTATAAACAAACACCAGAGTGTTGTGCGAAATATTATCAATTCGCGAAATCCTGTAGACCACTCCATTCATCGCTCTTATTTCACTAGTTTTACAGGTTAACTGCTGCCCTGATACATGTTACAGGCAACATCGACTCACTAGCTTCCCATGAGAACACTTACAAGTAATAATAGTTACTCAAAAGCTTAAAATATCCACGTTCAAAACAGTCAGGTTGTGGGAACAGTAGTATGGTTTTTATCATGTATTATTTTATCAACTATTATTACTTGTAAGTGTTCTCATGGAAAGCTAGTGACTCGATGTTGCCTGTAACGTGTATCGGGGCAGCAGTTAAGCTGTAAAATTAGTGAAATAAGATAGGTGAATGGAGGAGTCTACAGGATTTCGCACTGACATGATTTCGCCAACAGCGGCGAACGATAACACGTTATCATCCGCCTTACCTGTCTTCCTGAACCTACCACGCCTGTGATAGCCTCATAGGACATCACCAGGGCTCATATGGTTCCACAACGGATCCTCGCAGCCCTAAACAACACCAAGAGTGAACATGACGAGGTATGTCTGTGCTGTGGCTGACTGCAAGTCAAATTCAACCTTCAACACAGACCAACACCCATTCATGAAAAATGTGAAAGGATGGGCCAGTTTTCCACCTACTAAAAAAGATGGGAAACGACGTAGGTTGTGGGAGAGAAGGTGTAGAAGAGGTGAAGAATGGAGAGCAACAAGGAACAATGCTGTGTGCTCAAGACATTTCATTGTTTGGGAAAACAATAGACCATCTCCAAGGCATCCAGACCCTGTGCTGTGCTCCGCTTCTCCCATGCGGCATGCGGTCAGCTGCCAGTAAAATCTCGTACAGCAGCCGGCAGCAAATTTTATAACTATTTTATAATTCTGAATGAAAGCACGATCTACAAATGTTTACCATGTAATTGTATTCCATTTATTATACTGGACTTAAATCAAGCCATAAGTATTATATAATGATTGTTTCCTTGGAGAAGATTGTAGTTTTCAGGGGGTTTCATCGTTTTTTAGTTACCGTTTATATATGAATTGTATGTAAACCGTAGCTATGAGAAAAATACTGCGATTTCAAAACACCAAATGAAAACGCGTAAGAAAAATAATCTAATGTAACCCGGTATTCCAGCTCCGCGTGTAGTTCCCAGACGGCCACCAGATGACAGATCGAGCTCAGTAAGGGAGTCTATTACTGAATCCCTGAAACTTGGCTCACGTTTTTCATTCCCAGAGTATTTCCTATTCTGAAGTGGTGTAAAAATTAAAAATCTTTCTACTACTACTACTACTACTACTACTACTACTACTACTACTACTACTATCAATGCACTTATTGTAATGCCACAGCCTCCACTACCGCTACTACCACAACCGCCACCACCACCACCACCACCACTACAACTACTACTACTACTACTACTACTACTACTACTGCTACTGCTACACTACTACTACTACTACTACTACTACTACTACTGCTACTACTACTACTACTACTATCAATGCATTTATTGTAATGCCACAGCCTCCACTACCGCTACTACCACAACCACCACAACTACAACTACAACAACTACTACTACTACTACTACTACTACTACTACTACTACTACTTAAATGAAGAAGCATCTGTCTATCCAAACAACAAGAAAGACAATTAAATCCACCAGAGTAACTTAGCCAATTAACCTGTTCGCATCCTTGATTTAATTTCTCATCACCTGTAATTATTTTCAACAAGAGGTTCCGTCGCTTTTTATCTATTTATTCATTTAACGTCATTTTCTTCGTTTCTCCATCACGCATTCCATTCCATTATTTGTTTGCTATGTTCAATTGTCTTTAGTATTTTCGAAGTTCTGGTAATTTTTCTTTCCTTTTTCTGGCCAATGTTCGCCTAAAATGTACGTTTTGTGTTGCTGTAGCCTTTTCTTTACACTGGAGTGGGGAGAGAGAGAGAGAGAGAGAGAGAGAGAGAGAGAGAGAGAGAGAGAGAGAGAGAGAGAGAGAGAGAGAGAGAGAGAGAGAGAGAGAGAGAGAGAGAGCATGTTCTTGTTACGTCAATCAAGAAATTGTAATGACACAGCAACAACACAGACATTTCTGATTGGGACAAACCAAGCCTTGTTTTGTTTAATGTCTCAAAAATCCAATTTCTTCCCCTATGTACTCGACATAACCTTACAAATAACTATCCACTCTTCTTCAATGACACTCAACTGTCTCCCTCTTTCACAATTAACATTTTTGTAATTTTTATTCTGTCATCTGTAATTCTGTCATTTTAGTAATTCTATTACTAAAAATTTGAACTGGAAATCTCACAGCTCATCTCTTGCTAAAACAGCTTCTAAGAAGTTAGGTGTCCTGTGGCGTCTGCGTCCTTTTTTTTCTCCCTC
>JACEEZ010008336.1:232500-255000 GCA_016584305.1 Chionoecetes opilio | reverse complement strand
AGCAAAGGAGAGATCTGGGCGTGAAGGTTTTAAGTCAGCAAGACGGCGCCCTTCCGTCACTTACGAGGGCTATGTTGTAAAATCGTCCAGTATATTCGAAGAAACCTAATTTTTAAAGCCAAACTGTTTGCACTTTCCATAACAGGAAAAAGTGTCCATTTGTGGGTTCAACGTAATGGGAAAGGAGGAGTAACTGGGGTGGGAATCAGGACGGTGTTTGCCATGATTGTGACAGAAAAGGTAAATCTATATAAAATGAAGAAACTAGAGTTTAAGAAATAGTATGAAAGTGATTAAGACACTAGCTAAAGTAGTATTTAGGGGGAAGAGAGAATAAGCGAGAAAGTGGAGAGAGAGGTGAGAGGGGAGATTGGAGAGAAGAAGAGGAGAGAGAGAGGAGAGAGAGAGAAGAGAAGAGAGGGAGAAAACGGATAGGAAGATGAGAGATATAGAGAGAGAAGAGAGAGAGAGAGAGAGAGAGAGAGAGAGAGAGAGAGAGAGAGAGAGAGAGAGAGAGAGAGAGAGAGAGAGAGAGAGAGAGAGAGAGAGAGAGAGAGAGAGAGAGAGAGAGAGAGAGAGAGAGAGAGGAGAGAGAGAGAGAGAGAGAGAGAGAGAGAGAGAGAGAGAGGAGAGAGAGAGAGAGAGAGAGAGAGAGAGAGAGAGAGAGAGAGAGAGAGAGAGAGAGAGAGAGAGAGAGAGAGTGTATGTATGTTAAAGAATATTAAACCTGTATTGATTGAACTAAAACTGACAACACTTTGATTAAAGATAATTTCACACTTACGATGATGAAGGGCGGGAGGAAGGCTGAGTGCTGAGGTGGCCATCACGAACTGATAAGAAGCATCATGAGCCTGCGAGCGAGAAAGAGAGTCAAGAATGTGATAAGCGCCGCTATGAAGAAAGCTTGAAGACTATCAGGTGAACTAAATCTAAAGTAGCAATCAACACCTATAAATAAGCATGCAGGAACCTTATCAGAATAAATAAACAACGCCTTCACCAGATTTTTTATATTATGTAAGTTAGGTTTAATGTTATATCTATGAGTTGATTATCTTCATGGTGGTTTATACTTACATGAGGATTTTACACCTGTGAGAATAATATTTGCTTGATACCAGGATAAATTTTATGTTAGTAATTAACTTAAGATAGTAGAAAATCAGTAAGTAAGTTAGTTGGTAAGTTAGTGCAGGAGACAACAGAACAGACCAATTAATGAAACAAAAGTAGTAGTAGTAGTAGTAGTAGTAGTAGTAGTAGTAGTAGTAGTAGTAGTAGTAGTAGTAGTAGTAGAGTAGTAGTAGTAGTAGTAGTAGTAGTAGTAGTAGTAAGTAGTAGTAGTAGTAGAAGTAGTAGTAGTAGTAGTAGTAGTAGTAGTAGTAGTAGTAGAGTAGCAGTAGTAGAGTAGAGTAGTAGTAGAGTAGTAGTAGTATAGTAGTAGTAGTAGTAGTAGTAGTAGAGTAGTAGTAGCTAGTAGTAGTACGTAAGTAGTAGTAGTAGAGAGTAGTAGTAGTAGTAGTAGTAGCAGTATATTCTGCTGTATAGTGCCGTGATATGTAATGATGTATACAAATGCAGAGATAGATATAGATATGACATGATTATTATAATAGAATAATATTGAAAATAATGATAATAATAATGATAATAATACTATGTAGTATCGATGATACATGATACGAAAAAACCGAGAGTAAAAAATGAAGAGGATCTACAGTGAAAGGGAAAGCACAGGAATGAAGAAAAAAATAAAAATATAAATGATTGTCTAAGTTGTCTAGATATGTTTTTATCACTTTTCTCAGTCTTTTTCTTACATATGTCTCTTTATCATCATTCTAATTCCTTCCTTTATGAGTGGTCTGTATGCATCTAGTTTTTTTATAAAATCAGGTAGCCCTTTTTATAGTCCTATGTCTGATATATAATTTTTCAATATTATATCTATCTATTATCTATTACATCATGTACTATCATATAGTTTTTACTCACCTTTATGAGAGTCTGTATTGCTAAGTACTTATAGTCCATCAGTACCCGTAGAATACAAAGTGAAGTCGCAGTTATCAGTTCTTTGTTATTTACAGACGTTGGTGGCGTTAATATGTATACATTTGTACATCCGTATTTCAGGAAGTTGAGGGGCTATCTGGAAAGTCTGTGTCATTTTGTAGTCTTCATCATGTGTCATATTTTAGCTATAAATGAACGAATGACAAAAATAAAACCGAGTTGGCGACCGTCACTATACTAATACAGTAAAGTCGCAGATAGTATTTTACCAACAGTTGAGTCGCCTCACTTTTGGGATTTCAGAGTGAAATATGGTAAGTAAAAAGTTCTATTATATTATTTAACTGCGGAAGATCTTTGATATTTTTAACATTTCTGTCTCAACGTGAAAATAAATTCTATTCAAGTTGACAAATCATGGCTAAGTCTGTTACTGGCTACGCAAAGTGCTACTGTTTACTGGGCTGTCATCTGCGCGAATATGAAAAACGTGTAGAAGCAAAATGCGCATAGTCATTATATTTGGAAGATACAAGATAAAACAACGCTGAAACAGTGATGATCATATACAGTCAACTGATATAAACTACTGTGTAACATCTTCAGTGGCACATAAAAATCAGTAGTGATGCTATAATTCGTAATATTTGGCGCCTGGCGACTTCACTGCAGGTGGCGACTTCACTGTTATCTACGGTAGAATGTCCTACAAAGAGCACAGACGCACGCACGAAGGGGAACTAAAAGAAAGGGAAACTTTATAATGCAAAGAGCGCAAACAAGATCAAGAAGGTCACTCACACAGAGGAAGAAAGAAAGACACGAATGCAAAGATAGGAGAAAAAGAATAAAAAAAGGTCATGAAAGGCGGAAAAAAACACAAAGAAAAAATATAAGGAAAATAAATATATTAAAGGAAGGAAAAAAATATTAATATGTGTGAAATAGAAATGAGAGAGAGAGAGAGAGAGAGAGAGAGAGAGAGAGAGAGAGAGAGAGAGAGAGAGAGAGAGAGAGAGAGAGAGAGAGAGAGAGGAGAGAGAGAGAGAGAGAGAGAGAGAGAGAGAGAGAGAGAGAGAGAGAGAGAGAGAGAGAGAGAGAGAAGAGAGAGAGAGGAGAGAGAGAGAGAGAAGAGAGAGAGAGAGAGAGAGAGAGAGAGAGAGAGAGATATCCCTTAATTAATGTAGAAAAGGGAAGACATTTTGAACTGTTCTTAATAGTCGAGAATAATAGTACATGTTTTTTTTTTTTCTCTCTCTCTCTCTCTCTCTCTCTCTCTCTCTCCTCTCTCTCTCTCTTCTCTCTCTCTCTCTCTCTCTCCTCTCTCTCTCTCTCCTCTCTCTCCCTCTCTCCTCTCTCTCATCTCTCTCTGTTCTCATTATGTAGGTCGCAATCCAGAGCGAGGCAAGAAGAAGCTACCGTGCACATGGAAACCCGCTCACTCACACCCCCGCTGCTACTCGTCTTTAGTCTCCAGGGCATAATCCCGCCCCTTCCCTCCTTAGGAACACTCACACCCCCGCTGCTACTCGTCTTTAGTCTCCAGGACATAATCCCGCCCCTTCCCTCCTTAGGAACACTCACACCCCCGCTGCTACGCGTCCTTTAGTCTCGAGGCCATAATCCCGCCCCTTCCCTCCTTTAGGAACACTCACACCCCCGCTGCTACTCGTCTTTAGTCTCCAGGGCATAATCCCGCCCCTTCCCTCCTTAGGAACACTCACACCCCCGCTGCTACCGTCTTTAGTCTTCAGGGCATAATCCCGCCCCTTCCCTACTTAGGAACACTCACACCCCGCTACTACTCGTCTTTAGTCTCCAGGCATAATCCCGCCCCTTCCCTCCTTAGGAACACTCACACCCCCGCTGCTACGCGTCTTTAGTCTCCAGGGCATAATCCCGCCCTTCCCTCCTTAGGAACACTCACTCCCCCGCTGCTACTCGTCTTAGTCTCCAGGGCATAATCCCGCCCCTTCCCTCCTTAGGAACACTCACACCCCCGCTGCTACGCGTCTTTAGTCTTCAGGGCATAATCCCGCCCCTTCCCTCCTTAGGAACACTCACACCCCCGCTGCTACGCGTCTTTAGTCTCGAGGGCATAATCCCGCCCCTTCCCTCCTTAGGAACACTCACACCCCCGCTGCTACTCGTCTTTAGTCTCCAGGGCATAATCCCGCCCCTTCCCTCCTTAGGAACACTCACACCCCGCTGCTACGCGTCTTTAGTCTTGGCATAATCCCGCCCCTCCCTCTTAGGAACACTCACACCCCGCTCTACTCGTCTTAGTCTCGGGCATAATCCGCCCCTTCCCTCCTTAGGACACTCACACCCCCGCTGCTACTCGTCTTTAGTCCTCAGGGCATATCCCGCCCCTTCCCTCCTTAGGAACACTCACACCCCCGCTGCTACGCGTCTTTAGTCTTCAGGCATAATCCCGCCCCTTCCCTCCTTAGGAACACTCACCCCCCGCTGCTATCGTCTTTAGTCTCCGGGGCATAATCCCCCCCCTTCCCTCCTTAGGAACACTCACACCCCCGCTGCTACTCGTCTTTAGTCTCCAGGGCATAATCCGCCCTTCCCTCCTTAGGAACACTCACACCCCGCTGCTACGCGTCTTTAGTCTTCAGGGCATAATCCCGCCCCTTCCCTCCTTAGGAACACTCACACCCCCGCTGCTACGCGTCTTTAGTCTCCAGGGCATAATCCCGCCCCTTCCCTCCTTAGGAACACTCACACCCCCGCTGCTACTCGTCTTTAGTCTCCAGGGCATAATCCCGCCCCTTCCCTCCTTAGGAACACTCACACCCCCGCTGCTACGCGTCTTTAGTCTTCAGGGCATAATCCCGCCCCTTCCCTCCTTAGGAACACTCACACCCCCGCTGCTACGCGTCTTTAGTCTCCAGGGCATAATCCCGCCCCTTCCCTCCTTAGGAACACTCACACCCCCGCTGCTACTCGTCTTTAGTCTCCAGGGCATAATCCCGCCCCTTCCCTCCTTAGGAACACTCACACCCCCGCTGCTACGCGTCTTTAGTCTCCAGGGCATAATCCCGCCCCTTCCCTCCTTAGGAACACTCACACCCCCGCTGCTACTCGTCTTTAGTCTCCAGGGCATAATCCCGCCCCTTCCCTCCTTAGGAACACTCACTCACTCTTATACAATCTCTCTTGCATTTTCTTTTCTCTTCCTTCGCTTCGCACCAAAACTCCCTCATACACACTGACCCATAGATGTAGAGTGAAAATTGAAAGCATAGAAATGAAGAAAAGAAAAGAAAAAAAGAGAAAAGAAATGGAACACTACCTCTCTCTTTCCCTCCTTCCCTTTCTCCCTCCTCCAGGCACCCTCCAAGGCTTCTTTAGCCCCCCTCCTTCCCTCCCTCCTTCCCTCCTTCCCTCCTTCCTTCCTTCCTTCTTTCTTCCCTTCGTCAGATTTCGTGAAGAGGTTACTGTTTAGTCATCTCGAAAATCAACCCTCAATAGGAATAACCTCTTGGTTCTAAGTCTTCAACCTTCAGCCTGACCTCAAAGTCCATGCCCCAAGTACCCAGCCTTAAGCCCTTGCTCTCCAGGTCCCGGCTCTAGCTCTACCGCCCCCCCTGCCACCCCCCCCCCTTCGCTCCGACAGACTGCAGTGAAAGGCGAAAAAATAGTGTTTTAAGAACGTAGACGAAAGCAAGCAGCCAAGGACACACACACACACACACACACACACACACACACACACACACACACACACACACACAACACACACACACACACACACACATACACACACACACACACACACACACACACAGACAGACAGACACACACACACATTCAAAGGCAAAGATGTACCATAGATGAACGCACACGCACGCACGTACGCAGACGTATATTTAAGTGTATTAGTTTTAGATTAAGTACAAGGTCAGAATATTGCAATGTTTAGCACACAGATAGGAAACGTTAGTACTGTATACTCAAACACACACCACACACACACAGCACGCTCGGTTCACAACCGAGAAGTCCCGGGTTCGATCCCCGGGCGGAGCGGAAACAATGGGCTGTTTCCTTAAAACCCGAGCCCCTGTCAACCTAGCCGTGAATGGGTACCGGGTATTAGCCGGGGTTTGTGACCCGCCTCCCGGGGTGCTGGCTTCGGCCAACACTAAGCACTAAGGATGAATGATAAAAATATTGATATAGAGACGGGGCCATACGAGCGTGGCTCAGGCCCTGTAAAATACAACTAGATGAATACAACTAGATGAATACACACCAGTTCAGTTTACGCTAAAATTTTCAGGAAAAGGAAAAAAAAGGTTAAATGCAATTTTAATAGTATAAAGTGCAGATAATATATATATATATATATATATATATATATATATATGATATATATATTATATATATATAATATATATATATATATATATATATATAAAATATATATATATAATATATATACTTATATATATCTTCTAAATAATATAAGCGAAAGTGTGTCTGTCTGTCTGTGTGTGGTTTTTGTTTTTTGTGTGTGTGTGTGTGTGGTATAGGTTCGGCCCCCCGTGGCGGAATCCCCTCATATGGCACAGTTTTGGAACCGGCCCTTTACCAGGGGAAGGTTTTAAGACAATTTATGAGATGATCCGATCACTTTTTTTTCTTTTTTTTTAGTAGCCTATTAGTGAGAATTGTGAAAAAAAGTGGGTTGCGAGAATTGAGGAAACTTTGATGTAGGGTGATGGGTAATGGGTGAGTGAATGGATGGGGTGATGAGTAATGGGTGTGGGGTGATGGGTGAGTGAATGGGTGGGGGGTGATGGGTTGGGGGTGATGGGTGATGGGTGGAGGGAATAGGTGGGGGGTGATGGGTAATGGGTGAGTGAATGGGTGTGTGTTGATGGGTAATGGGTGAGTGAATGGGTGGAGGGTGATGGGTAATGGGTGAGTGAATGGGTGGGGGTGATGGATGATGGGTGAGGGAATAGGTGGGGGGTGATGGGTAATGGGTGAGTGAATGGGTGTGTGGTGATGGGTAATGGGTGAGTGAATGGGTGGGGGGTTATGGGTAATGGGTGAGTGAATGGGTGGGGGTGGGGATGATGGGTAATGGGTGAGTGAATGGGTTGGGGGTGATGTGAATGGGTTGGGGGTGATGTGAATGGGTTGGCGTTAATACATACATTTCTACATCCATGATTTCAGGAAAGTTAGAAGGGGCTATCTGGAGAGTCTGTGTTTGGTGGGCCGAACCAATAGCCCTCCGCAGGAGCTAGCCAAAAAGTCCGCCCGGAGGGCGGCTTTGCGGCTAGTATATATATAAGATATATATATATATATATATATATATATATATATATATATATATATATATAGAAGGAGAGAAATGAGAGAGAGAGAGAGAGAGAGAGAGAGAGAGAGGAGAGAGAGAGAGAGAGGAGAGAGAGAGAGAGAGAGAGATAAGATAAGATACTTTGATCCTATCTAGACACTTTGCAAGTACCAACTACAAGGTTATTGACTATACAAAGCGCCACCACACCAGGACGAATTTGGTGGACTCGAACCGCTGACCGAATGGCGCAGGGACTCTGCAACACTAGTCCGTGATTCTACCAACCGCGCCACCCTGGCGGGTAGAGGAGAGAGAGAGAGAGAGAGAGAGAGAGAGAGAGAGAGAGAGAGAGAGAGAGAGAGAGAGAGAGAGAGAGAGAGAGAGAGAGAGAGAGAGAGAGAGCCATGCAACACAAATGATGAGTAATAGAAAACGATCAGTTGAACTCATGAAATGTATAGTAATGAAGGTGAAGAGGACGAGGTGCCTCGAAGATACTGATGGAAAGTGTAACACACACACACACACACACACACACACAACACACACACACACACACACACACACACACACACACACACACACACACACATACACACACACACACACACACACACATACACACATATATCAGATAATATCTGAGCTCTTTTTTGCTGCACATATGATATCATATTGTAAAGGTCAACTTGTATACTTTGTTAATATTTAGATAATTCAAGAAAATTTCAATGATTATGTTGTGTATGTGTACATTGTGTGTGGATGAGTGTGTGTGTGTGTGTGTGTGTGTGTGTGTGTGTGTGTGTGTGTGTGTGTGTGTGTGTGTGTGTGTGTGTGTGTGTGTGTGTGTGTGTGTGTGTGTGTGTGTGTGTGTGTGTGTGTGGTTTCATCTATTTTATGTGTATGAATATATTTACTGTATGCTCTTATATGTTTTTGCATATGTATGGTATGTATATATGTTACATAATAATATGTTTGTATGAGTACGTGTGTGTGTTTATATAGATAGTATACGTTAGTATGAGTAAGGATATTTACAGATGTTTTGTATGAATACTACATAGAGATGATATAATAGTCTTCGCTCTGGAATGTGCACATATTACCTTGCTTAATAACTGGGTCTGCTAACGAGTTTTATCAGCAGACTTTTCCACGAAAGGTTAATGATGGATTTAATATTTGTGTGTATTCTTATGGCAATAAAATATTTGAACTTGAACTTGAACTTGAACACACACACACACACACACACACACACACACACATGCCGCTCATCAGATTGCCTGGTTCCGCTGAGGTAACTATTGTAGGCCCCCCTTTACCTTTCCTCCCTCCCTCCCTCCCTCTATGCTCTTCATTCTCGGCCATTTCTCTTCCGTCCGGCCGTGAAGATGAGAGAGAGGGAGGGAAGGAGGGACGGAGGGAAAGAGATGGGGTGTGAGGGAGGGAGGTGAAAGAGCCAGTGTGTATAAAAGCTTCGGAACACCAGTCATGAGCATCATTCCGCTTCATTCGACCGACTTTGCTTCGGATCTTCCCTTCGCTTCTACATAGTTGCTTTAGTTCAGTTCACTTTTTGAAGCTTGTTATCTTTTCCTTATCGCAGTCTTCGCCGGATAGAGTTCCTTTCTCTCTATTCTTATCGATAAAGACGTAGCAACATCTTATTAGATAAACGAATCATAGTTTTTAAGGTTTCGAAGTACCGGAGCTCCACGGAACCGGCGATATGAAGCTTCTGAGACACTTAGTATTTGCTGGTGAGTATTCTTCCTCTTCCTCTTCGTCTTATTATTACTATTTTTTGTGATGTGATCTCGTTTCAGAGGTTAATGATCATAGTGCTTGCGGTGCTTTTCATGTGCTTTACGAGTGTGATAGTGCGTGCATCTAGAGATGATCTTATGACCAGACAAAGTGAACGCTGCACCTTTGCTCGCTACAGTAAATGCATCACTTTCTTTGCACTCAGTTTCGTAAATCGATGTAAGAATAAGTTCCATTTCCTACAAGATTACCCATCACTTGTAAGTTCACATTAAAATCTTTGTGTGTCTGTCTGTCTGTCTGGCGGCAAGAAAATAACCCGTGCCATGAAGTAGAGGGCAGTACAGTGAGTCACGCTACGTATACCCACCAAGGGAGTAGCAGAGGCGATGATAGATATCCATAAAACGATAGACAGACCGTGGATGACGTCCTTCAGCGTCACCTGAGATCGTGTCATCTGAGACTTCTATTTATTTAAATGGAAAATTGGGTTCAGTTTTTTTCTTTTGTAAGATTTTAAATGAGTAGTTAGCTTTTGTGTTTCATTCTTGCATTATAATTTTGAGCGAGACGAAAGTTCCGTCTGCGTCATAGCTGGGAGACTTTCGTGTGAGTCTTTTCTTACTTAGCTGCATCTTTCACACAGCAGAGTCAATTACTTGATAACCCAATTCTCAATACTGTCTTATCATACGTTTCTTTTCATTATGTTTCAAGTGCATGCGATTTCCTTTTCAGTTGCCTCCATGAGTCACCAGGTCATGTTAGATAATCATATTTCCGCAAATATTTCTTTCAAATGAGTGTCGACCGCTTGTGGGAGTTAAATATTTCTAGATCAGGTTTTCATTGATATTATGTTTGAATACTGCTTTCATATCGCCAGCTGTACAGCGTCGCTTCTTACTTTGTCCATTGTCCACTGATGTTCAAGCAAAGTTTTCAATCTTCTACTTATTTTGCACTTAATAACATGGTCTTTTCGATCTTTTCTTAATTCCATTTTGTATGTTTAGCATTATTCAGAAGTTCAACAATGATCTATTGGAACAGTGTGCAGGGCTCTCCAGTATGGCCAGGCTGCTCGTCACCTTGTACCAACCAAAAATATCCCTGTTGTGTGTGTGTGTGTGTGTGCGTGTGCGTGTGCGTGTGCGTGTGTGTTTGTGTGTGTGTGCGTGTGTGTTTGTGTGTGTGTGTGTGTGTGTGTGTGTGTGTGTGTGTGTGTGTGTGTGTGTGTGTGTGTGTGTGTGTGTGTGTGTGTGTGTGTGTGTGTGTGTGTGTGTGTGTGTGTGTGTGTGTGTGTGTGTGTGTGTGTGTGTGTGTGTGTGTGTGTGTGTGTGTGTGTGTGTGTGTGTGTGGACTATGTGATTATGGACATCGCCGCCACCTTCACCAGGCCACACTCCAACGCGCAACACGGGTGGGACGAGACACAACCGCGGTGGAAACGTCTTTTAGACACTTGGGATAATAGACTGATATGGAAATCCATAAACTGGAAAGGAGGGGTTGAAGAAGAAAATGTAAAGCAACCAAAAGATGAACAATTCAAAGCGCATTTTGAAAATTTATTGAACCCTCCAAATGTAGAAAGAATTGAAAACAATGAAGTTGGAAATGCACCTTATATACCAGTGCTAGATGACCCGTTTACTGCTAACGAGTTGAGCGAAGCGGGGGACAGTCTGAACCTCAACAAAAGTGACAGTGGTATATGCCCAGGTATCATTAGAAAACTTCCTGTGTCATGGTTTTTGTTTATTTTAACAATATTCAACATTGTATTTACACGCTGTTACTACCCGATGTCATGGTGCTATAGTAAACTTGTAGTGTTGTTGAAGTCAGGAAATTCTTTGATATGTAATAATTATAGAGGGATTAGTATAATGGATACACTTGCCAAAATTTATGACACAATGTTACTCAATAGAATGAAACTTTGGTGCTTTATAGACAAATGTCAAGCGGGAGCTCAGAAGAACAGAGACTGTGTAGAACAGATCTTAACTTTAAGATTATTATGTAATTATGCTGTATTCAAAAGGGAAAAATTGTATGTTTTATTTGTAGATTTTAGTAAAGCTTACGATAGAGTCCCCCGGATGAAGTTAATCGAACGTCTCAGGGAGATGGGGTGTGGTAAAGTAATGCTGCAGGCGATCAAAGCAATGTACAAGTGCACCAAGAACATTCTTAAGTCTGCAATTGTAGACGCGTCGATTGGGGTTCGTCAGGGGGCTCCTTCCAGCTGCTTATTGTTTGTCCTATACATTGATCAGATGGTACAGATGTTAAAAAGAGCAGTGGCAACGGATGGATTTTTAGGTAGTTTGCACACGTTACTGTTGATGGACGATGCTGTGATATTTGCTACAAGTCGTGAGATGTGTGTGAAGAAGCTTGAGGTTATATGTCACTTTTGTAGGGAGAGTGGTATGGTCATTAATGAAAATAAGACAAAGTTTTTTGTTATTAATGGAGAGGACTATGATAGACAGTGTTTATTGAGTGAAGGAGTGAGCGTGAGCTATGCCTCTAAGTACTTGTACCTTGGGGCATGGTTCACTGATTCTGCCAAGATGGACGATATCGTGAGACTGCATGAAGCTGCAAGTGAAGCAGTAGTGAACAAGTTCTCCATTTTCTGTGCAAGCAACACTCAGATGCCATTTGTATATAAGAAAGTTGTTTTCGAAGAAGCAGTGATGAGTTCATTATTGTATAGCTCGGAGTCGTGGTTAACAAAGAAAACGAAAGGACTGGAAAAACAATATAATAAATTAGTGAAATGTCTGCTTGGTGTACGGAAAAATACTAGCATGAATCTATGTATGATAGAAGCCGGTATTCCCCCAGTGCAACACCTAGTTGAAAAGAAAAGTTTTAAGTATATCCAAAGGAAACATGCAGACATAGACATGGACCAACCTTACCACTTTGTATATAATCTTTGCAGGCAAGCGAATACACCTGGTTTCCGGTTCATAGAAAGATCAGCTGTTTGGGACAATAATATGGATCCATTAAATAGTGTTGTGAGATATGTGCAGGAAAGAGCAGCCGGTGCAACAAAGCTCACAACATATATCACAGACCTGAACCCATCCATAACAGTGCACCAAGTGTATCGAACTGATAGATTCATCCAAGACTACAAACGTGAATCATTTACCAGACTCAGACTTATGTCTCACAATCTTAGGATAGAAGTAGGGAGGTGGAGTCGCACACCTGCTGACCAACGCGTGTGTCAGTGTGATGGTGAACAGCTGCAAACAGAACAACATGTTTTGATAGATTGTCCCCTGTCTGCTCACTGCCGCGTAAGGTTCAACATGTTATCGTTTTCTAATATTACCAACCTATTGTGTGTGTGTGTATACTCGTAATGTCTGCCTGCCTACCATCCCCACCTTCCCTCTCCACAGCCCTGCTCGGCCTCAGCCTCGCCACAAGCCTCTCTTACCTCCCACCGACTAAGGGCAATGGCGCTAATGGCAATGGCGCTAATGGAAACGGCGTGAACGGCAACGGATACACCAATGGTGTGAACGGCAACGGAGTGAATGGTAATGGAGTCAATGGCAACGGTTATACTGATGGAGTGAACGGCAACGGAGTAAACGGTAACGGCGTCAATGGCAACGGTTATACTAACGGCGTCAATGGCAACGGAGGAAACGGCAACGGTTACACCAACGGTTACACCAACGGAGTTAACGGCAACGGTGCAAACGGCAACGGAGTGAACGGCAACGGTTACACCAACGGCGTCAACGGCAACGGAGTGAACGGCAACGGTTACACCAACGGCGTTAACGGCAACGGTGCAAACGGCAACGGATTGAACGGCAACGGTTACACCAACGGCGTCAACGGCAACGGAGTGAACGGCAACGGTTACACCAACGGCGTCAACGGCAACGGAGCGAACGGCAACGGCTACAGCAACGGCGTCAACGGTAATGGAGTGAACGGCAACGGTTACACCAACGGCGCCAACGGCAACGGAGTGAACGAAAATGGTTATACCAACGGCGTCAACGGCAACGGAGTGAACGGCAACGGTTACACCAACGGTGTCAACGGTAATGGAGTGAACGGCAACGGTTACACCAACGGCGTCAACGGCAACGGTGCAAACGGCAACGGAGTGAACGGCAACGGTTACACCAACGGCGTCAACGGTAATGGAGTGAACGGCAACGGTTACACCAACAACGGCAACGGTGCAAACGGCAACGGAGTGAACGGCAACGGTTACACCAACGGCGTTAACGGCAACGGTGCAAACGGGAACGGGTACACCAACGGCGTCAACGGTAATGGAGTGAACGGCAACGGTTACACCAACGGCGTTAACGGTAATGGAGTGAACGGCAACGGATACACCAACGGCGTCAACGGTAACGGAGTGAACGGCAACGGTTACACCAACGGCAACGGCATCGTGGACCCCATCACCGCCCTCAGCTCTGCCATCGGCGGCGGCGGCGTGGCGGGCGTGGACTACCCCATCCTGGCTTCCGTGCCGCCCACTGGCTTCACCTGCGCCGCCCAGATCCCCGGCTACTACGCCGACACCGCCCCCGAGGCCGGCTGCCAGGTGAGTGGGGTCGACGATGCAGAGTTCAGGAAAGAAAGAGGGGAGAGGGGAGGTAGTAGGGGGGAGAATGGAAGGGGGCGGGAGGTGGGTTAGAAGGCTTCAGGGTGAGGGACCTTATTACGGTCTCGTGAGTGAAGGACAGCGACCTGACGCCCCACAACGTTGATGACATTCAGTCAAACGGATGGGTCAGAGCTCAATGACTTTCAGAATTCACAAGTGTCATCATCAGTAACTTAGTACAAAATATGGAATTAGTGGTTATCAAAACTGATAAAGTTACGTAGATGTAAAAAAAAATAGATATATTTTTGAGTGTCCATTTAGATCTTCAATCTGTAAACACACATGCATTACTAACTTTACTGCGTCATGGAAAGTCATGAGGCTCTTCTTACCTATTCGATGTAACAATTAGAAAAATGCGAGATTGTTCCATCACTTACTTAATTTAACCTAGTATCGGAGTATACAAGGCTGCCTGGATACTGGCACTTTGAGATTTCAACTTCACTTGTCAAGCGGTTCCTTGATTCAAATAAAGGTGAAAATATTAGTGCTTGTGGTGATTCTGATAAAGTATCTGGCCGCCGAGACCCTTGCCATTACCCACGTGCTCCTCTTCACGTGTCCCCCTCCTCTCCTCCCACAGGTGTTCCACATCTGCCAGGCTGACGGACGCCAAGACTCCTTCCTTTGTCCCAACGGCACCATCTTCAACCAGCAGTACTTCGTGTGTGACTGGTGGTACAACTTTGACTGTTCCACCGCCACCCAGTTCTACGGACTCAACGCCAACATCGGAGTCGTCAACGGCGCCAACGGATACTTCAACGGTGTTAACGGAATTATCAACGGAAACGGAGTTAACGGTAACGGTTATGCCAACGGCAACGGAGTGAACGGCAACGGGTACACCAACGGCGTCAACGGCAACGGCAACGGTTACACCAACGGCGTCAACGGCAACGTATTGAACGGCAACGGTTACACCAACGGCGCCAACGGCAACGGCAACGGAGTGAACGGCAACGGTTACACCAACGGCGCCAACGGCAACGGATTGAACGGCAATGGTTACACCAACGGTGTCAACGGCAACGGCAACGGAGTGAACGGCAACGGTTACACCAACGGCGTCAACGGCAACGGCGCCAACGGCAACGGTTACACCAACGGCGTCAACAGCAATGGTAATGGAGTGAACGGCAACGGTTACACCAACGGCGTCAACGGCAACGGCGCCAACGGCAACGGAGTGAACGGCAACGGTTATACCAACGGCGTCAACGGCAACGGCAACGGAGTGAACGGCAACGGTTACACCAACGGCGCCAACGGTAATGGAGTTAACGGCAACGGTTACACCAACGGCGCCAACGGTAATGGAGTTAACGGCAACGGTTACACCAACGGCGTCAACGGCAACGGCGCCAACGGCAACGGAGTGAACGGCAACGGTTACACCAACGGCGTCAACGGCAACGGTAATGGAGTGAACGGCAACGGTTACACCAACGGCGTCAACGGCAACGGCGCCAACGGCAACGGAGTGAACGGCAACGGTTATACCAACGGCGTCAACAGCAACAGCAACGGAGTGAACGGCAACGGTTACACCAACGGCGCCAACGGTAATGGAGTTAACGGCAACGGTTACACCAACGGCGCCAACGGTAATGGAGTGAACGGCAACGGGAACGGTTTGAGCATCCCTGTCCCCTCCTCGCCCTCAGGCCTGTACCAAACACCGACCTCCTAGACACGTGCCCCTCGGCCTCACACCCTCTCCTCCTCCACCTCCTCCACCGATATCCTCCTTTCCACTCATGTCTCCGCTCCCTTCCTCGTCTTCCACTTCTTTCGCAATATCAAGCAAAAAGTCGATAGGTTTTATCTTGATCAATTTTCTCTGCAACATAGCCTCTCTCCTCTCCTCTCTCTCTCTCTCTCTCTCTCTCTCTCTCTCTCTCTCTCTCTCTCTCTCTCTCTCTCTCTCTCTCTCTCTCTCTCTCTCTCTCTCTCTCTCTCTCTCTCTCTCTCTCTCTCTCTCTCTCTCTCTCTCTCTCTCTCTCTCTCTCTCTCTCTCTCTCTCTCTCTCTCTCTCTCGACGACAGTCCACACCCGGCCGCCAGAGGGCCAGGAAGAAGCCATAGTATTTAGTGTACAGTACCTGTGGGAGCTCCGTGTACGTGGTGCGTGAGCGTGGTCATACACACACACACATAGTTGCGTTCAGTCAAGGAATATCATATTTTCTATTACTATTACTTTCAAACACTACTTATTTAACGACTTTTATTCGTATTGCTATTACTATTATTAGTACTATTCCTCCTCCTCCCCCTCTTCCTCCTCCTCCTCCTCTAAAAGTTCTGACTTATCTACTTACATAACCCAGACTACATTGTTTGGTCTTACATATTTATAAATGCATTAATGTTCTTTGAGCCTTACGCTTGTCTCCTAACTATAGTGTGTGTGCACGCTTTCTCGCTGCATGGGCCAATAATAGTGTATGACTGATGTAGATTTTATTTATGTATCAAGTGAAAAAAGACAAAAAATAAAGATTATATTAATGAAGACCACGTTTTTCTTCCCTTGTGTATGATGTTGGAAAATATAAGAGTCGCTCCTAGTTACTCCTTTTCTTTCTACTTGGTGCTCATAGAAAACGGGGTGAAAGTGCTGCCTCAACGTGAAAATGATTTGCATTATATAATCATTAACGTACCCACTCTCTCTCTCTCTCTCTCTCTCTCTCTTCTCTCCTGCTTTCCTCCAGCCTTCCTTACCTACCTCCATCCTCCTAAACTCTTCTTCCTCCTCCCTCCATCATTCTAACCACTCTCCCTCCCTCACTCCCTCCATCCCTCCCTTTCCTCCTAAACAATTCATAAAAATTACTGTTGATATATGTTCTCCTCTATTTTTCTTTCTTTCCTTTCTCCGTTGCCTCTTCTTTCATTACTTTAACGACCACCACTACCACCATCAACTATACCACAACCAACAACAACTACCACCACCACCATTAACTACAACAAGAACAACATGTGTGTGTATGTGTGTTACTTATTACTTATACCTGTGTGTGTGTGTGTGTGTGTGTGTGTTTTAATCCTTACCAATAACTTTTTGTATGTGTGTTCTAATTAATGTTGATTGATTTAAAAAAATGTTGTACTTGGATGAGCCAAAGTCTTTGGATGGGCACAAGAACATTTGGCGAACAAGATTTAAACAGAAAAAATAATAACTTTGACTCTTCAACTACAATGCCAGGGCAGTACTAAGCTTTTCAGCTCATCGACATCTTCAATCAATCAATCATTGGGGCATACGCCGGGGGGCGCGTCGCCTCGCCCACCCTACAACGCCACTCCCGGGGGTCACCACGCGCGAGTCCCCATGCAGGCTCCCTTCTCATAGCAAGCAACTCTCGACTGGAAACATCAACTCGCCCCAGCCATGAGCCTTGTGGGCGCCCCCTAGGCCTCCTCCACCCCGGATTGTCTCTTACAGATACAACCCGATGGGAAGGATCGGTTTCAGGGTAGCGTACCACGTGCCCATATATCCAGATTTGCGCTGACGTACTATGATATTACTGCACCTATGTGTTTTTCTTATATTTGTTAATGTATACGTGTACTGGTAGTAGTAGAACCCCTTCAGGGAGTCCTTATTTAATTATATTATCGACCCTCTAACCATTTATTACAATTACATTAATAACAAAAACAAATAAATCAATACAATACTACTACTATTTTCTTAAAAAAAGACTTCTATCCTTGGGGAACAGTGTGGTTTGTGGTGAAAAGGTAAGTCTTATATCTCACAAAGTCACAAACACAGTCCATTGACCCCATCCCGCCAATGTCTATGATTGACAACCGTATACTACTACTACTACTACTACTACTACTACTACTACTACTATTACTACTACTACTACTACTACTACTCCTACTGTGTTGACAGAAATTGGGGGTCACTGGTATGGGGGTTTTATGACTAGTCAACGTTACTTGAATGATATTATTTGGGGATGATTTGATAAATGATTACAACTTGAATGAAGAATTTAACTTAGTCTTCTGACTTCACTATATGATTATAGTATGACCACGTCTCACTGCGGAGAGTACTGAAAAGGGGGATGTACTTAAGGGGAAAGGATAATAAGGTTTAGGTTAAAGGGATTTGCTGCCACCAGCCCTGGCGAGTAGTTCACTATGATTACTCCCTGGGCACGTTTGATTAATATTAATATTAGATTGATCTTGGTAGTCGTGGTTGGTACGTGGAATTATACCGAGTAAAGGCTGACTCTTTTGGAAATGTGGGGAATTACTGTCCTAACACAGAATAATCACCTGGGTTTTTATAATAACACAAGAACTATATTTGCAAATGGTATCCTATTTATTCATAGTGACATAGTAAGTCTCTTGCTTGAGATCATATCCAACATATAAGGGTTAACACTGTACCGGGAAAACTCTACTCGGAAGTAAGAAAAGGAACTTTACACCCTGACATAGGAACTCTTCCTAAGTGATGAGAGAAAGCTCTTATGAGCATAAATCTCCTTCACTAGAATTTCTATTCCAGTGAATTGCCCTACACCTAGTAATATAACCATTTTAATATTTATAAATTACACATGGAAGATAGGTATCTAGTAGAGAAAGAATATGAGGAGAAAATGTTGTGTGTGTTTCAGTAAGACCATGTGGCTTTGGAGAGAACACTAGCCAGCCTACAAGGAAGCGTAGAGACGACTCGTTAATAACACTTATAAGGATGGGGCTTGACCTTCTATGCGTTAGTGACACTGAACTGTACCTATATATATATATAGAAATATATAGATATAATATACTAAGGGGGAAAACAGGAGCGAGGTGCAGATGTCTTACCTACAAGGAAGCGTAGAGACGACTGACTCCTCGTGGCATCATGGCCTTCCCGCACCAAAAGGGAACTTATTTGAAAAGTCTCGCCGTGACCTCAAATGAAAAACTTATAATCCCGAGATAACTATTTAAGTAATGGAAACTCGCGTACCTCAGAAGAGGCTGTCCATAATACAAACCTGTTACTTTGATGTAGAAGAATTTAATATCTTTAATCTAATATCCAAGAAGGATGGTTTTATATGTAATGTCGACAGTCGGAACGCATATTCAGGAGTGAGGTGGTATGGAAGTGTTTCTTAGAACTTTGGTGGGCTTTCATTTTAGCGCGTATCTTTACTAAGATATCCATTCATGAACATGATTGATAACGATGGGGATTATTTTGAAAGCCATTAGGATTCAAGGAGGGTTCCTAAATCTGAGAAGATGGTTGGGAAAGAATGAAAAGAATTGAATACATTAGTTATCACTGATCGCGGAATAATTATTCCACGAATTTTGACTCGCATACGGCATGTCAGGGAGAGAGGGAGTGAAAGAAGGAAGGAGAAAATGGCGGAAAAAGGAAAGAAGAATGAAACAAAATGGTGGTTTCGGAAGAGGCGATGACTCACCCGTGAAACAAAGAGAAAAAATTAACTACTGACAAGACATAACTCGGGAATTTTATAATAATAATTTTCCTACTATCTCTCCCGAATAATGGGCATTACACTACTACTACTACTACTACTACTACTACTACTACTACTACTGACTACTCCTACTACTACTACTACTACTACTCCTACTACTACTACTACTACTCCTACTACTACTACTACTACTACTACTACTACTACTGCTACTACTACCAGTACACGTAATAACGAATAAAAAACATAGGTAGTGCAGTAATGTCAGTTACCAACGCAAAATATTTGATTGACTTCCAGTCTATTTTCCGGTATTTATCGACTCTTTTGACCACCCAGATTGGATTTATCGGATTTATTTATTGTGGAGGCTCCCACCGGAGACAGACGTCCTGACGTCGGAACTCTATGCCCTCCACCAGGCCGTCACACACCTCCACACCCGTCATACCAAGGGCAAGGCTGTAATTTACACAGACTCCCTCTCCTCACTCCACCTCCTCCTCTCCGCCACCCCACTCATCCACGGCCTCTCGTCCACAACCATCCAGAGGGCCCTCCTCCACCTTACCACAGAGGGCTGGGATATTGTTTTCAGTGGTTCCCTCCACGTGTATCCCAGGAACGAGTTAGCGGATTCTGCTGCCAAGCTGGCCTTAAACGAGGTTAAACCCAAACCTTACCTCGCCGTCTCCGCGGCCACACGCTAAATCTCCGCTCTAGGGTCTGCCGTCCAATTGGAATAACACGCTCGGCGATGCCCTCGCACCACTCCATGGGCAATACCGCAGTGACTCTTCCCCCAGCCGTGGTTTATAAGGAAAAAGTCCCGTGTCCTGATGTCACTCTCACCGTGGCACCGAGATGATAAGGCCTGGTGGAGCCGTACGTCACACAAAGGATACAACCGCTCCGCTCCCCGTACAAGTTTACCTACCTAATATAATGTTTTATCAGTATAAAAGTATACTGTTTACTCTCGGAAATGTTTGTTCTATAATATTATCAAATAAAAAACGCTTTAAAACTACCCAAAAAAAAAATCCATTGTGAGACTTTCAAGAAAATGCATTAACTTAAAAAACTCTTCCCCATTAATATTTGCTCGCAAACATTTTACATGGAGAATATCAATAGAAGCGGAGTTTAATTAGCTTTCCATTGATATATTTCGTTTAGTGATAAATTAATTAGCGGCATGCATAAATTAGCGTTAACTAAATATAAAAAATCATGAAATCAGGTAATATCCTACCTAATATATGTTTATCAGTATAAAATATATACTGTTATCTTCGGAAATGTTTGTTCTATAATATTATTAAATAAAAAACCGTAAAACACACTAAAGAAATGCCATTATGAGACTTTCAAGAAATATGCATGCATTTAAACTTTTCACCATTTAATATTTTGTGAAAAAACTTTTTACATGGAGAATATCAATAGAAGTGGAATTTAATTAGCTTTCCATAGATATATTTCCTTTTCTGATAAATGAATTAGAACCATGCATAAATTAGCGTTAACTAAATAAATAACATCATGAAATCGGGTAATTTACCCGATTTCATGATGTTATTTATTGGGCTGCTTTAGAAGGCCCTTATTGGGCCTTCTTGGGCTGCGACCTCATCACTCTGAGCTGCGTGAGGATGTGCTTGGGGCCGTCCTCTAGTCTATGGTGAACCTTGATGTCGTAGTAGAGTTTGAAGTACACCTGCAGGCAGTACTTGACTAGGATTTCCAGGGTGTTCAGTTCTTTGCCAGTCAGTCCATGCATCCGGTCCACATATACACGAGCGACTGGGCTGTGGTGAGCCATCTGGAGTGGGACACCGTGCCACACTTGATCTCCTGCAGCTCGGACGGGAGAACGCCCCGCTTCACAGCCTGGACCAGCTGGTAGGAGACCTGCTGGTCAGTGGACATGTTGACCAGGATATACTCCGGTATCTCCGTGAGAACTTCACCCCCTGGCACTCCTCTGAACTCTGCGTTGTACTGCATCTCATTCACGCTGGACAGCAGACTGCACACTGGACCCGTGAAGCCACCAGTGTCAGATGAGGTAGGCCCGTCGATGCTCGTGATAAGGTGGCGCAGGGGCAACTCGTTTGTGTGCAACACGCATATACTCCAGAAGAGCTTGCGTCCCAGCATCTTCTCCAAATGGGCGTGAGTACCACCCTTCCACCCCGTGTTGGCCCTAGTTGAGTCACCTTGCAGTACGATCAGTGAGTCGGTGGAGTCGTATGTCACCAGCAGATCATAGAGAGCCTGAGCCACCTTGAACGCAGGCTTCTCAGGTGGCACCGGGTCCTCTGGTACAAAGTGCCAAAGGTACCTTCCAGATGGCTCCTCTGTCACTGACACATGCTCCTCCCTGATCAACCTTGGGTGCAGTTTCCCATAGCTGTCGGGCACCATCGCCCTGGTCTTGTCCTTCCTCCCATCGTAACTCAATCCAACTATTTTGGTACCCTGGTGCTTCCCCTGGTCAAAGTCCCTGGCCGATGCCATGGCATCCTGCCTAGCCCTCCTCAGCTTGTTAGGATCGCAGACCAGGTACGACATGTCTGGAGAGAGGTGGCCGTCAGCGATAAGGTCCTGGAGGAATCCAGAAGCCAAGGCAGCAGCAGCAGTGGGCGGAACGTCGAACCGGATACTTGGATGCGGAGCTGGACTTCGACCGTACGTGTTTGACCGACTTACGCTGTTTATTTGTGACTTTTGGAGTTTGGTGATAGGACCTTAGACCTTAAACAGTATCCAGCCCTGAAACCACCTACGTTGGGTAAATAATAACGTGGAAAATCCAGTTGCCAGGAAAAAAGTTTTTACCCGAAAAACGAGGCGGTTTTGTATGAGAAGTGAGCTTACCGGCGTCTGGCGGACTTAATGTAGGTCTTACGGCAATATCGAGGGCATACTTCCGATAGAGTTTTTAGCGCTCTACAACTTTGTCTTCAGTAAAATTTATCGAGTCTCGAACTTAAGTGGCTTTTCTGTGAGTTTAAAGATGGTGTATGCTAAGCTATGTTTTGCATATAAATATAAAAGTCCATTTTTGCATAGCAAGAAGTGCTCAAACCAAAAAGTTGAAGCGAACAAACCACCCTTACAATTCAATTTTACATAAGAAAACACCCTGCCAAATTAGAAATAATCTATATTTCACTTTTCATTGGACCT
>JACEEZ010008336.1:82500-227500 GCA_016584305.1 Chionoecetes opilio | reverse complement strand
AGTACATTTTCGTAATCTTTCCAAATATCTTGTCTCTAAAGTTTGCTACAAGTCAATTTTTAACAATAACATTAATTAGAACACACATACAAAAAGTTATTGGTAAGGATTAAACACACACACACACACACACACACACACACACACACACACACACACACACACACACACACACACACACAGGTATAAGTAATAAGTAACACACATACACACACATGTTGTTCTTGTTGTAGTTAATGGTGGTGGTGGTAGTTGTTGTTGGTTGTGGTATAGTTGATGGTGGTAGTGGTGGTCGTTAAAGTAATGAAAGAAGAGGCAACGGAGAAAGGAAAGAAAGAAAAATAGAGGAGAACATATATCAACAGTAATTTTTATGAATTGTTTAGGAGGAAAGGGAGGGATGGAGGGAGTGAGGGAGGGAGAGTGGTTAGAATGATGGAGGGAGGAGGAAGAAGAGTTTAGGAGGATGGAGGTAGGTAAGGAAGGCTGGAGGAAAGCAGAGAGAGAGAGAGTGAGAGAGAGAGAGAGTGGGTACGTTAATGATTATATAATGCAAATCATTTTCACGTTGAGGCAGCACTTTCACCCCGTTTTCTATGAGCACCAAGTAGAAAGAAAAGGAGTAACTAGGAGCGACTCTTATATTTTCGAACATCATACACAAGGGAAGAAAAACGTGGTCTTCATTAATATAATCTTTATTTTTTGTCTTTTTTCACTTGATACATAAATAAAATCTACATCAGTCATACACTATTATTGGCCCATGCAGCGAGAAAGCGTGCACACACACTATAGTTAGGAGACAAGCGTAAGGCTCAAAGAACATTAATGCATTTATAAATATGTAAGACCAAACAATGTAGTCTGGGTTATGTAAGTAGATAAGTCAGAACTTTTAGAGGAGGAGGAGGGGGAGGAGGAGGAATAGTACTAATAATAGTAATAGCAATACGAATAAAAGTCGTTAAATAAGTAGTGTTTGAAAGTAATAGTAATAGAAAATATGATATTCCTTGACTGAACGCAACTATCGGCCGATTCTTTAAACATGGACTTCGGCTAACCTAAGACTAACCGTGGCTTTAGACCGGCATCTCCGTTTTCTAAACATTTTCCCGGGGGGGGTTAGTCTTAAGTTGGTCTAAAACTAACGAGAATAGTATTGGAAATGTTAGACACCCAGGACCCTGTCCAACACTTGAGTCTAATGATATTTACGATACTATGCAAATGCCCATGCTAAGACAAATTAGCGGTATTGTCAATATTCTGTTTGGCAAAATAGGGAGTGTAAAACATGCGTTACTGCAGATTATGATGCATCTGAAATTTTTTTTAAAAGACCGCTTTTGGCCCGCCCTACGAAATCGGGTTTGTTTATCTCTCCTCGCCCGCCGAGTCCAGACTATCGGGCAATATAATAGTCACTCACTTATACGACTATACAGCAGCACTTGCATTTAATTAATGGAAACAGAGGGGGACATTTATTCTCTTTTTGTCATAATAGTCTGGGTCTACGCTAACAGCGGTTCCTTACATCCCTCTACGGGGAGGCCACGGCAGAAGTCTCCCATTTCCACACATCTATCCACCTCATTTTTCAAATCCTACTGTCCTCTCACTCATGCATGATCTCTCTCTCTCTCTCTCACATACTCCAACTATCAACAAAAAAAACTAGTCAACTATCAAACTATCAACTACCAAAACTATCAACTATCAACTAGTGATTAAGGCATCATTAGTTGTGCAACTAAATAATAACTATAACATGAACATGACAATCTTGACTCCGATAATGGGAAGAGCTATGAAGATAAAGGGAAAATGTGGGTAAAAAAGTGAATAAATGAAGAATATAGGTTCATATATGGTATGGTTTGTGTTTTGTTGTTCTCGGTAGGCAGGGCGCGGAGACAAATGACTCTTCCGCTCTCCGTCCCCCAATATATGATCTCCCTGGTTCAGGGCTGCCACCCCAAGCGCAGTCGTGGATCACATAGGACCATGTTAGCTTCGCTGCTGGCGTCTAAAGCACGCGTTCTTGGCATTGGTATACTTGAGTCTAACATGGAAGCCCCCACGTTAGACTCTCCCTAGCCCATGTTTAAAAAAGCGGCCGTATGTGTGTGGGGTGTATGACCACGCTCACGCACCACGTACACGGAGCTCCCACAGGTACTGTACACAAAATTTACTATGGCTTTTTCCTGGCCCTCTGACGGCCGGGTGTGGACTGTCGTCGAGAGAGAGAGAGAGAGAGAGGAGAGAGAGAGAGAGGAGAGAGAAAAGAAGAGAGAGAGAGAGAGAGAGAGGAGAGAGAGAGAGAGAAGAGAGAGAGAGAGAGAGAGAGAGGGGAGAGAGGAAAAGAGAGGGGAGGAGAGAGAGAGAGAGAGAGAGGGAGAGAGAGGGGAAGAGGGAAGAGACGGAGAGAGAGAGGAGAGAGAGAGAGAGAGAGAGAGAGAGAGTCACAATTTTACTATGTTGCAGTGAAAATTGATCAAGATAAATTTATCAACTTTTTGCTTGATGAAAACGAAAGAAGTGGAAGACGAGGAAGGGAGCGGAGACATAGTGGAAAGGAGGATATCAGTGGAGGAGGTGGAGGAGGAGAGGGTGTGGAGCCGAGGAGCAGTGTCTAGGAGGTCGGTGTTTGGTACAGACCAGAGGGCGAGGAGGGGAAACAGGGATGCTCAAACCGTTCCCGTTTGCCGCCCTCCTTTACCGTTGGCGCCGTTGGTAACCTTTTCCCCGTTAACCCCATTACCGTTGGCGCCGTTGGTGTAACCGTTGCCGTTAACTCCATTACCGTTGGCGCCGTTGCTGTTGGCGCCGTTGGTGTAACCGTTGCCGTTAATTCCATTACCGTTGGCGCCGTTGGTGTAACCGTTGCCGTTAACTCCATTACCGTTGGCACCGTTGGTGTAACCGTTGCCGTTAACTCCATTACCGTTGGCGCCGTTGGTGAAAACCGTTGCCGTTCACTCCGTTGCTGTTGCCGTTGACGCCGTTGGTATAACCGTTGCCGTTCACTCCGTTGCCCGTTGGCGCCGTTGCCGTTGACCCCCTTTGGTGTAACCGTTGCCGTCACACCATTCCCGTTGCGTTGACGCCGTTGGTGTAGCCGTTGCCGTTCACCCGTGCCGTTGCCGTGACGCCGTTGGTGTAACCGTTGCGTTAACTCCATTACTTTTGGGCGCCGTTGGTGTAACCGTTGCCTTTAAAACTCCATTACCGTTGGCGCCGTTGGTGTAACCGTTGCCGTTCACTCCGTTGCCGTTCCCCGTTGACCCCGTTGGTATAACCGTTGCCGTTCACTCCGTTGCCGTTGGCGCCGTTGCCGTTGACGCCGTTGGTGTAACCGTTGCCGTTCACTCCATTCCCGTTGCTGTTGACGCCGTTGGTGTAACCGTTGCCGTTCACTCCGTTGCCGTTGGCGCCGTTTGCCGTTGACGCCGTTGGGGGAAAACGTTGCCTTTCCCACTCCGTTCCCGTTGCCGTTGACGCCGTTGGTGAAACCCATTGCCGTTCAATCCGTTGCCGTTGGCGCCGTTGGTGTAACCTTTTGCCGTTCACTCCGTTGCCTTTTGCCGTTGACGCCGTTGGTGTAACCATTGCCGTTCAATCCGTTGCCGTTGGCGCCGTTGGTGTAACCGTTGCCGTTAAACTCCGTTGCCGTTGCCGTTGGACGCCGTTGGTGTAACCATTGCCGTTCAATCCGTTGCCGTTGGCGCCGTTGATGTAACCGTTGCCGTTCACCCCGTTGCCTTTTGAAGACGTGGTGTAACCGTTGCCGTTGCCGTTGGACCCCGTTGTGTGTACCCGTTGCCTTTCACTCCGTTGCCGTTGGCATAAACCTTTACCTTTAAACCCTCCGTTTCCGTTGATAATTCCGTCAACACTGTTGGAGTATCCGTGGGCGCCGTTGACGACTCCGATGTTTGGCGTTGAGCCCTTTAGAACTGGGTGGCGGTGGAACAGTCAAAGTTGTACCACCAGTCACACACAAAAGTACTGCTGGTTGAAGATGGTGCCGTTGGGACAAAGGAAGGAGTCTTGGCGTCCGTCAGCCTGGCAGATGTGGAACACCTGTGGGAGGAGAGGAGGGGGGACAGTGAAGAGGAGCACGTGGGTAATGGCCCAAGGGTCTCGGCGTTCAGAAAATTATCAGAATCACCACATGCACTAATATTTTCACCTTATTTGAATCAAGGAACCGCTTGACAGTGAATTTGTGAAATCTCAAAGTGCCAGTATCCAGGCAGCCTTGTATCCCTCCGATACAGGTTAAATTAAGTAAGTGATGGAACAATCTCGCATTTTTTAATTGTTACATCGAATAGGTAAGAAGAGCCTCAGGAATTTTCCATGACGCAGTAAAATTAGAAAATGCATGTGTTTTTACAGATTGAAGATCTAAATGGACATTCAAAAATATATTTTTTTTTTTTTACATCTACGAAACTTTATCAGTTTTGATAACCACTAATTCCATATTTTGAAACTAAGTTACTGATGATGACACTTGTGAATTCTGAAAGTCAGTGAGCTCTGACCCATCGTTTGACTGAATGTCATCAACGTTGTGGGGCGTCAGGTCGGTTCTTCACACACGAGACCGTAATAAGGTCCCTCACCCTGAAGCCTTTTAACCACCACCCGCCCCCCTTCCATTCTCCCCCTATACCCTTCCCCTCTCCCCTCTTTTTTTCCTGAACTCTGCATCGTTCGACCCCACTCACCTGGCAGCCGGCCTCGGGGACGGTGTCGGCGTAGTAGCCGGGGACTTGGGCGGGGCAAAGGGGAAGCCAGTGGGCGGCACGGAAGCCAGGATGGGGTTTGTCCACGCCCGCCACGCCGCCGCCGCCGATGGCAGAGCTGAGGGCGGTGATGGGGTCCCACGATGCCGTTGCCGTTTGGTGTAACCGTTGCCGTTCACTCCGTTACCCTTGACGCCGTTGTGTAACGTTGCCGTTCACTCCATTACCGTTAACGCCGTTGGTTGTAACCGTTGCCGTTCACTCCGTTACCGTTGACGCCGTTGGTGTAACCATTGCCGTTCACTCACATTACCGTAACGCCGTTGGTGTACCCGTTCCCGTTTGCACCGTTGCCGTTAAACGCCGTTGGTGTAACCGTTGCCGTTCACTCCGTTGCCGTTTGCACCGTTGCGTTGGCGCCGTTGGTGTAAAACCCTTGCCGTTCACTCCATTTTCCCTGACGCCGTTGGTGAACCGTTTTCCGTTCACTCCGTTGCCGTGTGCAAACCCTTGTGCTGACACCGTTGGTGTAACCGTTGCCGTTAACTCCATTACCGTTGACACCGTTGGTGTAAAACCCTTGCCGTTCACTCCGTTGCCGTTTGACGCCGTTGGTATAACAAATTTTCGCTCACTTCGTTGCCGTTGGGGCCGTTGGTGTAACCGTTGCCGTTCACTCCATTACCGTTGACGCCGCTGCTGTAACCGTTGCCGTTCGCACCGTTGCCGTTGACGCCGTTGGTGTAACCGTTGCCGTTCACTCCGTTGCCGTTCACTCCGTTGCCGTTGACGCCGTTGGTGTAACCGTTGCCGTTCAATCCGTTGCCGTTTGCACCGTTGCCGTTAACGCCGTTGGTGTAACCGTTGCCGTTCACTCCGTTGCCGTTCACTCCGTTGCCGTTGACGCCGTTGGTGTAACCGTTGCCGTTCACTCCGTTGCCGCCTGCACCGTTGCCGTTAACTCCGTTGGTGTAACCGTTGCCGTTTCCTCCGTTGCCATTGACGCCGTTAGTATAACCGTTGCCATTGACGCCGTTAGTCTAACCGTTGCCATTGACGCCGTTACCGTTTACTCCGTTGCCGTTCACTCCATTAGTATAACCGTTGCCATTGACGCCATTACCATTCACTCCGTTGCCGTTCACACCATTGGTGTATCCGTTGCCGTTCACGCCTTTTCCATTAGCGCCATTGCCATTAGCGCCATTGCCATTAGTCGGTGGGAGGTAAGAGAGGCTGGTGGCGAGGCTGAGGCCGAGCAGGGCTGTGGAGAGGGAAGGTGGGGATGGTAGGCAGGCAGACATTACGAGTATACACTCACACACACACACTCACACGCACACGCACACACACACACACACACACACACACACACACACACACACACACACACCACACACACACACACACACACACACAGGGATATTTTTGGTTGGTACAAGGTGACGAGCAGCCTGGCCATTTCTGGAGAGCCCTGCACACTGTTTCCCAAAAGATCATTGTTGAACTTCTGAATAATGCTTAACATACAAATGGAATTAAGAAAAGATCGAAAAAGGGCCATGTTATTAAGTGCAAAATAAGTAGAAGATTGAAAACTTTGCTTGAACATCAGTGGACAATGGGACAAAGTAAGAAGCGACGCTGTACAGCTGGCGATATGGAAGCAGTATTCAACATAATATCAATGAAAACTGATCTAGAAATATTTAACTCCCACAAGCGGTCGACACACATTTGAAAAAAAAATATTTGCGGAAATATGATTATCTAACATGACCTGTGACTCATGGAGGCAAACTGAAAAGGAAATCGTATGCACTTGAAAAAATAATGAAAAGAAACGTATGATAAGACAGTATTGAGAATTGGGTTTCAAGTAATTGACTCTGTGTGTGAAAGATGCAGCTAAGTAAGAAAAGACTCACAAAGAAAGTCTCCCAGCTATGACGCAGACGGAACTTTCGTCTCCGCTCAAAATTATAATGCAAGAATGAAACACAAAAACTAAACTACTTCATAAAATCTTACAAAAGAAAAAAACTGAACCCAATTTTCCATTTAAATAAATAGAAATCTCAGATGACACACATCTCAGGTGACGCTGAAGGGCGTCATCCACGGGCTGTCTATCGTTTTTTGGATATCTATCATCGCCTCTGCTACTCCCTTGGTGGGTATACGTAGCGTGACTCACTGTACTGCCCTCTACTTCATGGCACGGGTTATTTTCTTGCCGCCCCGACAGACAGACAGACACACAAAGATTTTAATGTGAACTTACAAAATGAGGGGTAAACTTGTAAGAAATGGAACTTATTCTTTCATCGATTTACGAAAACTTTAGTGCAAAGAAAGTGATGCATTTTCTGTAGCGAGCAAAGGTGCAGCGTTCACTTTGCGGTCATAAGATCATCTCTAGATGCACGCACTATCACACTCGCAAAGCACATGAAAAGCACCCCAAGCACTATGATCATTAACCTCTGAAACGAGATCACATCACAAAAAATAGTAATAATAAGACGAAGAGGAAGGGGAAGAATACTCACCAGCAAAAAACAAGTGTCTCAGAAGCTTCATATCGCCGGTTCCGTGGAGCTTTCCCGGGACTTTGAAACCTTAAAAAACTATGATTCGTTTATCTAATAAGATGTTGCTACGTCTTTATCGATAAGAATAGAAAAGGGAAAAGGAAATCTATCCGGCGAAGACTGCGATAAGGAAAAGATAACAAGCTTCAAAAAGTGAACGGAACTAAAACAACTATGTAGAAGCGAAGGAAGATCCCAAGCAAAGTCGGTCGAATGAAGCGGAATGATGCTCATGACTGGTGTTCCGAAGCTTTTATACACACTGGCTCTTTTCAACCTCCCTCCCTCACACCCCATCTTCTTCCCCCCGTCCTCCTTCCCCCCCCTCTCTCATCTTCACGGCCGGACGGAAGAGAAATGACCGAGAATGAAGAGCCATAGAGGGAGGGAGGGAGGGAGGGAAAAGGGAAAGGGGGGGCCTACAATAGTTACCTCAGGGGGAACCAGGCAATCTGATGAGCGGCATGTGTGTGTGTGTGTGTATGTGTGGTGTGTGTTTTGTGTGTGTGTTCAAGTTCAAGTTCAAGTTTAAAAAATTTATTGCCATAAGAATACACACAAATATTAAATCCATCATTAACCTTTCGTGGAAAAGTCTGCTGATAAAACTCGTTAGCAGACCCAGTTATTAAGCAAGGTAATATGTGCACATTCCAGAGCGAAGACTATTATATCATCTCTATTAGTATTCATACAAAACATCGGGAAATATCCTTACTCAATAAACGTATACTATCTATATAAACACACACACGTACTCATACAAACATATTATTATGTAACATATATACATACCATACATATGCAAAAACATATAAGAGCATACAGTAAATATATTCATACACATAAAATAGATGAAACCACACACACACACACACACACACACACACACACACACACACACACACACACACACACACACACACACACACACACACACACACACACACACACACACACACACACACACACACACACTCATCCACACACAATGTACACATACACAACATAATCATTGAAATTTACTTGAATTATCTAAATATTAACAAAGTATACAAGTTGACCTTTACAATATGATATCATATGTGCAGCAAAAAAGAGCTCAGATATTATCTGATATATGTGTGTATGTGTGTGTGTGTGTGTGTGTGTGTGTGTGTGTGTGTGTGTATGTGTGTGTGTGTGTGTGTGTGTGTGTGTGTGTGTGTGTTACACGTTCCATCAGTATCTTCGAGGCACCTCGTCCTCCTCACCTTCATTACTATACATTTCATGAGTTCAACTGATCGTTTTCTATTACTCATCATTTGTGTTGCATGGCTCTCTCTCTCTCTCTCTCTCTCTCTCTCTCTCTCTCTCTCTCTCCTCTCTCTCTCTCTCTCTCTCTCTCCTCTCTCTCTCTCTCTCTCTCCTCTCTCTCTCCTCTCTCTCTCTCTCTCTCTCTCTCTCATTTCTATTTCACACATATTAATATTTTTTTCCTTCCTTAAATATATTTATTTTACTTATATTTTTTCTTTGTTTTTTTCCGCCTTTCATGACCTTTTTTTATTCTTTTTCTCATATCTTTGCATTCCTGTCTTTCTTTCTTCCTCTGTGTGAGTGACCTTCTTGATCTTGTTTGCGCTCTTTGCATTATAAAGTTTCCCTTTCTTTTAGTTCCCCTTCGTGCGTGCGTCTGTGCTCTTTGTAGGACATTCTAGAGGACTATAAAGAACTAGATAGCAATACAGGGGCCGGATGTTCGAACGTTCGTAACGCGTCTCTAAGATCATCTTTGCACTTAGATTGATCTTGGAACGTTCGTAACGTGTTTAGAGGTATTATCAAACGATCTTTGCGAACATCCATCCGCCATATTTGTTCGTTGTTCCACCGTAGTGCTAAGGTTGCTGAAGACCACTCGCACACTGTTCGTAGGGTCGCATGATGAAGGTTTTTCTAATATACAAGCCATGTAAAGTTATGTTATTAGTTGTTTATTTCATGTTGAGTTGTTTATGGTTGGTCAAGACGCTGTAGGGGGAATGTGAATTTAAATAAAGGTGCAATGAATGGTATGCTGCCAAATTTCTATAGGTGACTGGAATGAGTGAAGTGCAAATAAAAAAGAAATGTGTCTTGTGCTAGAAGTGTATAGAGAAGATGATATGGGAGAGAAAGATGCGGGAAGTGAAGGGGGAGAATAGGAGACAAGGATGAGATGGAGAGAATGAGTCAAATGAAGGATACGGATGGACTAGCAATACAGGGAGTTTCGTACACAATTTGTTTCATACCCAGGTTTTGTTAGCTGTTTCGTACACTGATTTTGAGTTTTTTCGTACATGTATACCTGGTGTGTCGTTTCGTAACTCTAGTCATCAAGTTAAACTCTGACCTGAGTGTACGAAACGACTATAGTTTCATATAGACTACGAAACAACTTTTAGGTCTACGAATGATCGAATCTACTGGTGTACGAAACAACTTGTGTACGAACTGACTGCATCCTCCTCTGATCATAATGCTACGGAGAGGCAAAGATAAGAGACATTCGAGCACCGGTGTACTAGTGCGTGGAATGCATGTATACTGTAGGTGGAAAAGTGAAATACATAAAGGAATTTTTTTTTTTTTTTTTTTTTAAGTGCAGTAGACCAATTATTAGACCAATTAGACCATTAGACCAATACAATACAACACAACCAATCGGTGGTTTTAAGTACCCTGAACGTTTCGTTCTTATTATAAGGAGTATTTCTAACCCACACAAAAGCTGTCGGAAATGAAAAAATAACACATGGGGATCTGGGGGGGCGAACCCCCCCCCCCCCCCAGTGAGGTTAGGTTATGTAATCAATGCCCGGGTTAGATTAGTAACTAGCAGGGGGTCTTGGGGGGCATGGCCCCCCCAGTTATGTCAGAAGAGTATTGGTCAAAAGGGAGTATTGGTTGAAACTGCATATTTACCTAGAAGAGTGTGTAGAGGATAAAGGAATGTGTGATTGATGGGCAAGGATGTCTGAGAAGAGTAGGTACATTCTACTCCAACTCTAAGAGATGGTATGTGAGTAATGCGAAAGTATTGAATACTGAGTTCAATGATGGAAGCTGGGGTAGTGAGATGTTATTCTAGGCAAATTCACGACCACTGAAATCGTGGGGTTAAAGCACATAAAAATCACTAGAATGCAGGCTTTCATTTCAACCTAACCCATCTACTGTAATATGTCAAGTCGGTATTATTTCGGTGCTGAGCTGGGGGGGAATCACCCCCGCTCAATCACTAACCTAACCTAGACATATAGTCAACTGGCCAACCTAGCCTAACCTAACTGTTCAGGCTATTGCTGGTATTTAATCCTTGAATTCAGAAACACGGTTAAAATAGGAACCCTCGCCGACGAAAAAAATAGGAACGTTGGCGAGAATTCCTATCGGCGACAGTTCCAGGTATTGTCTAGTTACTTGGATAATGTATCCCATTAATAATACCCACCCTAAAATGGGTGCATATACTACTATCACAATAACCTTCTAACCTTCACGCAACTGCGTGCGTGCGTGCGTGCGTGCGTGCGTGCGTGCGTGCGTGCGTGCGTGCGTGCGTGCGTGCGTGCGTGCGTGCGTGCGTGCGTGCGTGCGTGCGTGCGTGCGTGCGTGCGTGCGTGCTTGCGTGTGTGTGTGCGTGTGTGCGTGTGTGTGTAAACCTGTAACACACACACACGACTGTGTAGATGACAAGAGTAGGGCACATAAAGAGAGAGAGAGAGAAAGAAAGAGAGAGAGAGAGAGAGAGAGAGAGAGAGAGAGAGAGAGAGAGAGAGAGAGAGAGAGAGAGAGAGAGAGAGAGAGAGAGAGAGAGAGAGAGAGAGAGAGAGAGAGAGAGAGAGAGAGAGAGAGAGAGAGAGAGAGAGAGAGAGAGAGAGAGAGAGAGAGAGAGAGAGAGAGAGAGAGAGAGAGAGAGAGAGAGAGAGAGAGAGAGAAGAGAGAGAGAGAGAGGAGAGAGAGAGAGAGAGAGAAGAGAGAGAGAGAGAGAGAGATTCAGATTCAGATTCAATACTTTTATTCACAATTGAAGTACAGTTGTGAAAAAGACTGTTTCATAAGTCTTATGTTAATAAGTCATAAGTCAATCATTAAGTCATAAGTCAACAGTCTTATCTCAGTATACATATGATGAGCTGGTAAAAGACATCGATTATGAGGGGCATAGTCGTTGAGTTATAATAATCTAAACACACAATATGGGCCAAGGGGAATATTATGACATTCATGTTTACCCTACACGATTTACGACAGGGCACAGAGTTCAGATCGCACAGTCAGGGAGGGAGGGGAGAGGATGAGTTATAGGCGCACTTAGGCACAGAATGAGAAGGGCGGTTGGGTGGCAGGCGGGCACTCCCAGGGTGGAGGGCGGGGGGGCGTCAAGCCGAGCGGGCACTGAGCTAGGCAGGAGTCTCATTTTCCCCTTCAGGCGTCCGTCGACCTCCCTTACCCCGGGATTTTTTGGGCGCCATGGGGGGAGGGGGGTTGACAAGAGGGTCCATGGTGTCTACATCCATGGTCAGCAGGGCGTCGTCAGGGGCTACATCTCGGCGTCGCCTTGAACCAAGAGTGTCTTGTATCGTTCGGGTCATCTCTGTCAGCATTTCCTTTAGACTCAATATCTCTCCTGTCACGCTCACCATGTCGCTTCGAGCGGTCGCCATCACACCCTTCAAGGCTGCCACCTCTCCCTTCAATTCTTGTAGGGAGACTATTTGGGCACGCAAATCAGCACACTCCTCCTGGTAATGGACCTGCGCCTCCTGTAGCATCTTCATCTCGTTCATCAAAGTCAAAATAGCCTCAGAATCGCTGAAGGAGGCAACACCGCCTTCAGCGACCTGTGGGGGGAGAGGGGGAGCAGCCACCCCGCGGTGAGAGGGAGGAGAGGGGGTGACTTGGTGACTGGCTTGGGCAGACTGCGGGTGGCTAGGGTGGGGGAGGAAAGGGTCCGAAGGAGGGAGCAGCATGGGTAGATCAGCTAGCATCGGCGAGGAGGGGGGGGGCAGCCAGGCCCGCCCCATCCGAGGGAGGGATGGGTAGGCTGCAGAGTCTTGACTTGGCGGCGGGGGGTTAACTGCGGCAGGGAACAGAGGCGATGCAGGCTTCCTATAGCGGTGGGCATCGGGCCTCACAAGGCACTTCACACTCCAAGCATTATGCTCCAGGAAGCAATTGGGGTACCGGGGTGTGATGGATTCCCCATTGATAATGCGATCCTTGCAAAGCTTAGTGTCATGCCTCCCCGAGCAAAAACCACAGCGCACGTAGCTATTGCATTGCCATTCGCGGTGGCCCCATCGCTGGCACTTCCCACAAAATGCAGGCTTTCCGATAAATCTCTCCACACGGCATGGCCTCATCCCAGGCAGGGCGATTATCGATGGCGGGTCACCCATCCACATCGCAGTCACACGGGACCCAGGCACCATCATGTTGGATCGAGAATTCCAACGTTGTCCGTCCCTTCGAGCCCAGAGGACGCCTGGATGATCTTCGAGGTGGTGAAGGGGCATGAAGAATGGGTAGTTCCTTATATTCACCTTGACCTGTCGGTTTTCCTCCGTGGCCTCGGTAAGTCTCATGACGCTGCCGCGAAGAGGGTGGCCCACTTCCGTTAGGAACTGAGCAGTGTCACTGTCCCTCGTGACTGCCATTATAGACGTGGTTGTCATCTTAGGAGTAACAGATAGGTTGCGATGTTTGCCAGCAACTTCCGCTAGCCAGATTGACCTGTCCGTAGGTGACACTCCAACCGGGAAAAAAAGACGATACAGCTTGTCAGGGGCGGGGGAGGCGTCAGCGGCAGCAGCACTGGCCCCTTCGGGAGGAGGATTGCCATGGTCGTCACCGCCACGTTTGTTCTTTTTCTTGATATTACAGACAAGTTGAAAGCCGTCAGAGGCATCGCTATTCTCATCAAGAGCCTCCCAGGCAGGGCCACGCTTGGTGCCCTGCATGGTGCTGGAACGGAAGGGGAATAGCGCACAACCTCACCGGGGCGAGGGTGAAGCGCAACTGAGAGAGAGAGAGAGAGAGAGAGAGAGAGAGAGAGAGAGAGAGAGAGAGAGAGAGAGAGAGAGAGAGAGAGAGAGAGAGAGAGAGAGGAGAGAGAGAGAGAGAGAGAGAGAGAGAGGAGAGAGAGAGAGAGAGAGAAGAGAGAGAAAAGAGAGAGGAGAGAGAGAGAGAGAGAGAGAGAGAGAGAGAGAGAGAGAGAGAGAGAGGAGAGAGAAAAGGAGAGGAAGAGAAGAGAGAGAGGAGAGAGAGAGAGAGAGAGAAGAGAGAAGAGAGAGAGAGAGAGAGAGAAGGAGAGAGGAGAGAGAGAGAGAAGGGGAGAGAGAGAGAGAGGGGAAGAGAGAGAGGGAGAGAGAGACGGAGAAGGAGAGAGATGAGAGAGAGAGAGAAAAGGGGAGAGAGGAGAGAGAGAGAGAGAGGAGAGAGAGGGGAAAAAGAGGAGAAAAGAGAGAGAGAGAGAGGAGAGAGAGAGGAGAGGAGAGAGGGGAGAGAGAGGAGAGAGAGAGAGAGAGAGAGAAGAGAGAGAGAGAGAGAGAGATGAGAGAGAGAGAGGAGAGAGAGAGAGAGAGAGAGAGAGGGGAGAGAGAGAGGGGGGAGAGGAGAGAGAGAAAAGAGAGAGAGAGAGAGAAGAGAGAGAGAGAGAGAGAGAGAGGAGAGAGAGAGAGAAGAGAGAGAGAGGGGAGAGGAGAAGAGAGAGAGAGAGAGAGAGAAATTGTGATACAATTGTATATTTAAATGTTTTTATAGTTCCTTGTAAATTTTAGAGTTATATCATAAAAAAAAGGGAAATTTTACCGTATGATAATGCTTTATACCCTCGAAAATGTGTTCTTTTCAATTAGTTTAGCTAGTTATGGGTTTTAAAATATAGTTTTTTTTCCTACAAATTGAAGTATACAATAATTTTTTAGAATAATTTGCACCTGTAAGTAGCTACATTACAGTAAGCTAATAAATAGAGGAGGTAAGAGGTTATTATTGTGATATAACGGTATACTGCAAGCGTTTTTCATAGTTTCTTGAAAAACTGTAGTGTTATTGTATATATATACAAGTAGTTTTACTTATTATTGCTATATACCCATAAAATGTTGTGTTTTCGATGATTTTAGCTATTTATCCTGAAGAATAAATAGAGGAGAAAGAGGTTATTTATTGTGGTAAAAAGGGTTATATTGCAAGCTTTTTTTCATAGTTTCTTGAAAACTGTAGTGTTATTGATATATATTACAAGTAGTTTTACTTATCATATTGCTATATACCCATATAATGTTGTTTTTTCGATGATTTTAGCTAGTTATCTGTGAAGAATAAATAGAGGAGTAAGAGGTTATTTATCGTGGTCTAACGGTATATTGCAAGCGTTTTTCATAGTTTCTTGTAAACTGTAGTGTTATTGTATTTATACAAGTATTTTTACTTATCATATTGCTATATACCCATAAAATTTAGTGTTTTCAATGATTTTAGCTAGTTATCTGTGAAGAGTTTTTTTTCTCTACAAATTAAAGGATATCCCTCTATTTCTGTAGCTAAATAGCTTTTGATATTTGCTACAACTACATTTTAAAAATTAATAGCTAAAAATATGTATTTATCATGAAATTTAAGTATCAATTTTAATCATAAAAACAGCGTTTTTTCAAGTGTTTTAATGTATTTTTGAAAGGCTAAAAAATGTCGAAAATTGACATTATTCAGCCCCTTTTTTGATAGATAAACTCATAATGTGGTATTATAGATGTTTTCGTTAGAAAATGCTATTTTAAACTACTGTAAGCTTATAAAAGGAGTTTGAGGCTATATATTGTGCTACAATTGTATATTACAAGTGTTTTTCATAGTTTCTTGTAAATTGTAGTATTATATCATAAATAATAGGAGTGTACCTAATGATAATGCTTTATACCCTCAAAATGTGTTCTTTTCAATGATTTTAGCTAGTTATCGGTTAAATATAGCTTTTCTCCTTGAAATTGAGGTATACAATCCTTTTTTTTTTAGAAAAATTTTGCACATTTAGGTAGCTTACATTATATTAAGCTAATAAATAGAAGAGTAAGAGGTTATTTATTTTGATTTAACGGTATATTGCAAGTGTTTTTCATAGTTTCTTGTAAACTGTAGTGTTATTGTATATATACAAGTAGTTTTCCTTATCATATTGCTATATACCCATAAAATGCAGTGTTCTCAAATATTTTAGCTAGTTATCAGTCACGAATAAATAGAGGAGTAAGAGGTTATTTATTTTGGCATAACGGTATATTGCAAGCGTTTTTCATAGTTTCTTGTAAACTGTAGTGTTATTGTATTTATACAAGTAGTTTTACTTATCATATTGCTATATACCCATAAAATGTAGTGTCTTCAATGATTTTAGCTAGTTATCTGTGAAGAATTATTTTTCTCTACAAATTAAAGTATATCCCTCTATATCTGTACTAAATAGCTTTTGATATTTGCTACAACTACATTTACAAAATTAATAGCTAAAAATATGTATTTATCATGAAATTTAGGTATCAATTTTAATCTTAATTAAAAACGACGTTTTTTCAAGTGTTTTAATGTATTTTTGAAGAGCTAAAAAATGTCGAAAATTGACATTATTCAGCCCCTTTTTTGATAGAGAGATTCATAATGTGGTATTATAGATGTTTTCGTTAGAAAATGCTTTTTTAAACTACATTAAGCTTATAAAAGGTGTTGAGGCTATATTTTGGGTCTAAAATTGTACTTTACAAATGTTTTATCTTAAACAAGCTATGTATGGCTTTCCTGACCCTGGTTTAAGATCTGAGACGTGTGCAGCACGTCGCAGATCTTGAACAAGCTAGGTATGGCTTTCCTGACCATGGTTTAAGATCTGAGACGTGCGCAGCACGTCGCAGATCTTAAACAAGCTAGGTATGGCTTTTCTGATCTAGGTTTCAGATCTGAGACGTGCTGCGCACGTCTCAGATCTTTAAAAAAGTACGTATGGTTTTTGACCCAGGTTTTAAGATCTGAGGGCGTGCTGAAATCTTCATGCAATGCTTTGTGACTTATAGTTCGCGAGTAGCCGTATATGAATTTTACGTTTTTTTTTTATTTTATGACGAGACTATTCAACATTTGTCGGCCCAATGACCGTTAAAATTTTGAGAAACCTTGGATTGCTATCTTTTGGCAGTCAAATACAAACGCTCTACGACATACGGTTTGGGAGTTATAGTAGGAAATTTACGTTACGTTTTTTCCCGATCCACAAATATTCATTTTTGGGGAAATTATATTGAATAACAATTATTTACACCGTATTTATACATAATTATTACTGAAATCATTTGTACGTATATATATGTAAATAAAAAAAATCATAATTTCTGGCTACAAAATTCCTATTTTTTGGCCTAATTTGGTTTTTTGGCTTTTTCCGACTAAACTATTGATCTAAAAAGAAAAATGCGTTAAATACTTTTTGTCCAATTCGACGAGATATAGTCAATGGCACATACTGTTTAGTCCTAACATGTCACGTTCTCGAGATATATCGTTTTTTTTTGTTTAAAAAAACCCTTTAATTTGTGGCTTTATTTATGCATGAATTTTACTTCCGCATATACAACTAGCTCGGCCCTCAAGAGCTGCATCTTTTATGTTCGATACTACTTTGTCCTTACGTTTATGGTTACTGTGATATTAATGAAAATGTGATTTTCAAAAAAATGACCTGGGCCTGCAGATTTTTTGGGCAAATAAATATATCCCAAATTGGATGAAACTCGGTTTATGGGGGCTTCTACTGATGGCGATCACAAATCTGGTCTTTTTTTGCCGATATTTGATTCTAAAAGCAATTTCTTCCCCGCTGTAAGCTTATTTACACCCGATAAATGCATACAAACATTATTCAATCTCCACTAATATTCATCACTGGAAAAATTACATAATATAACAAGTATTTAAATCGGCATTATACACAATTATTACTTTATTGTTTTTTACGTATATATGTAAATAAAAAAATTCACTTTTTATTACTGCAAAATTCCTCTAAATTTTGGCCTCATTTGGTTTTTGGCATTATCCGACTAAACTATTGATCTAAAAAGAAAATAGCTTTAAATACTTATGGTTCAGTTTGACGAGATCTACGTAATGGCAGAGTTCGTTTAGTCCTAACATGTCACGTTCTCGAGATATTTCGTTTTTTTTTTTTTATAGAAAACTGTAGTGAAGCCGAAAAGCCCAAAAAAAGGGGAAAAACTAAAAAATGGAGGAGAATTAGTAGTAGTAGTGATTAAGTTTTTTGTTTTAGAGTAATCGCCCAGGCCCATTTTTTCATTGCATAATTATGTTTAATGTTCTTTCAAAATACCTAATCCACAACAAATATTCATTTCCACGCCTTATTTCCCTAAAACCATGTCTTTTGTAAAAAAAAGCGGGAAAAACAACAGCCATATTTCAGCCAGGGCGGGAAACTTGCTGGTGACGTGACATTAGGCAGCCTCCCAGGCCGGCCCTGATACAAATACATGTAGACTCAGAAAACCTATAGTACTTGAAGAATTTTGGGTGTTTCTGATATATATTTTTTTGCAATTTGGCATATACATGCATCCTGTATGGGTGCAGCAAGAAAGTTTAGCACTCATTTCCAAGCTATATGGCGAAGATATATGTGTGCAGACGTGTGGAGCGGCGAGGAGTAGCGGGCGGTGTGTGGCAGATTGTCAAGCTGAGCGAGACAATCTGACACACCGCAGGCTACTCCCCGTTGCTCCACACGTCTGCACACATATATCTTCGCCGTATAGCTTGGAAATGAGTGCTAAACTCTGGGGAAAGGCACAGCTTTCTTGCTGCACCCATACAGGATGCAAGTACGTATATGCCAAATTGCAAAAAAATATATATCAGGAACACTCAAAATTCTTCAAGTACTATATGTTTTCGAGCTACGTGTATTTGTACAGGGCCGGCCTGGGAGGCTTTCCTAATGTCACGTCCCCCGAGCCTGGTCCGTCGTCTGCTTGTCGTCAGGAGCGTTTTTGGAAGCTCGGGAATTATATTTTGAATGCGGATCATTTAAAAAACGAGTGACTGGATGCAAAAAGTGACAGCATATTTTTGATATACTCGATAAAGGCTATAATTTACTGCATTAAATCAGGAATGATGAAATGGTCTGGCGTACTTTAAGGTGTCAATACATTCATGGTTGGTAACGTGGTTATCAAAATATTTCTATTTTTAGTATTATTGTAAAATAGTAATAAGTTATCAATCAATCATTGGGGGCATACGCCGGGGGGCACGTCGCCTTGCCCACCCCACGACGCCACTCCGGGGTTTAGGTTATTAAGTATATTTCGTTTATATATTGAATCGAATGGATTTTTTAATATATAAAATAGGGGAATGTTNCCCCACTCTGCTCCTTACCCAAGCTGGTAAGGACCCCACATTCATCGCATACCGCCCTATAGCCCTCCTCTCCTGCGTCGGTAAACTCTTGGAGCGGTTGGTGGCCACTCGCCTTTCCTGGTGGCTAGAGGATGGTCATCTCCTACAAGAAGAGCAACGTGGCTTCAGGCCCCGAGGAGCACCCTAGATGTCCTGGCGCAACTAGAATATCACATTTGCTACACCTACCGGGGAAGGGAGGTCATGACCTCACTCTTCATAGACTTGGAAGGGGCATTCGATTATGCCCCCCATGCTGGCATCCTACGAAAACTAGCTACCATGCACATCACGGGACCCACCCTCGCCTGGTTGCAGAATTTCTTGTCTGGGAGGACTTTCCGCGTTACTGTGGGTGCCTCCACATCTCCGTCACAATCTATACGGAGAGGTGTGCGCAGGGATCCATCCTTAGCCCTGTCCTCTTCAACGTCCTGCTCTCCGACCTCCACATCCCTCCCCACTCCCACCTTCTTACTCAGATCCAGGCACAAACATACCTACAGGAAGCAGCCTCTGCTTTGGCTAACTGGGTAAAGGCTTGGGGTCTTTCTGTCAATGCATCTAAGAGCACCCTCATGTGCTTCACACTCAAGCCTGTCCACTCTCCACCAACAGTCAGCATTAGTGGCTCCCCAGTTCCCTACTCCAGGACACACATTCCTTAGTATGCGATTGGATGGTCCTCGGCTTACCTGGTCTCCACACGTTGAACACCTCCGTGCTACTTGTAACAGGCGCCTTGACATTATGAAGAGGGTGGCTGGTGTCGCTGGGGAGCCAGTCGTGACCTCCTATTGACATACTGTCAAGCGGCAATCAGGGCTAAACTATCATATGGCAGCAGCATCTATGGCTCGGCAGCGCCTTCTACAATTAAAAAGCTGGACATTCTACAAAATGCAGCCCTGAGGATTTCCAAGGGGGCAATGAGATTCTCCCCAGTCATCGCCCTTCACGCGGAGAGCGGCATCCCCCCACTGCAGGTGCACAGGAGAGCGGTCCTGTGCCAACAATACCACCACATCATGACCCTGCCACCAACCCACCCCCTCGCCGCACTCTATGCCACCTCTGGTGTAGATCATCACACCCCAGTCTGGCTTCCTGGAGCACGTCAGCCTCTAATAATCCGTGCACTGCTGGCCCACTCTGTGCTGCACCTGCCTCCACCTCCTCTACAACCCATTAGCCCACACTCCCCAGTCCCACCCTGGCACAACATTTCTCATATGGTTGCCCTGCATATCCCTGACCTTCCTCCCAAACACTCAGCTGGCATCATGGCAGCAACACTCTTCAGAGAACTGGACCTGTCCCTCTACCACCATCACCTCAAGGTCTACACTGACGGCTCCCACTCCCCCACCTTTAACACTGTGGGCTCCAGCTCAAGGGCACACCTGGGGGGGCATTTTCGAACACTACTAAGACCATCATAGTGGACTAAGACCAACTTAGCGCTAGTTGGACATTTTCGGAAGCAAATTTCGCTCCGCCTAGGACAGCGCAGCGAGTGTAGGCTAAGGCAGGGTTGGGGTCGTCTTAGCCGCAATTTTCTTCGTCACCATAACAACAATGGTTATATTATTGGTTATATATTGTATATTTTAGACTGTATTAGTATATTAGGCGTATAATACACTATGTATAATATATATATATATATATATAGGGGTGGGCTGGGTGGAATAGATATGATTTGCGACAGAAACGCTTAGCAGATTAATTAAACATATCAAAATCACCAGAAAAAAGTTCCGTTATTCACGATAAATATCACATACTGGCTATGATGTGTGTGTGGAGGATGAAAAGGGAAAAGGAAGAGGAGGGAGAAGAAATAATAGAAGAAAAAAGGAGACAGAGAGAGAGAGAGAGAGAGAGAGAGAGAGAGAGAGAGAGAGAGAGAGAGAGAGAGAGAGAGAGAGAGAGATAGAGAGAGAGAGAGAGAGATCAGATCAAAACTTTTATTGTGAATAATGTACGCATTATACATAATACATATATAATTAAGGGTACAAAATAGACAAAGGGGCACCCCCCATGCAGGTTGCATGGGAAAAGGATTGCCATGATTAATGAAGTTAGATAGTAAATTGTTAATTACATTTAGAAAATGCATATACATAAGATTATGTTATGTTACATATATATTTATAAGTCCTTTAGAGAGAGAGAGAGAGAGAGAGAAGAGAGAGAGAGAGAGAGAGAGAGAGAGAGAGAGAGAGAGAGAGAGAGAGAGAGAGAGAGAGAGAGAAATGAGGGGCATAGTCGTTGAGTTATAATAATCTAAACACACAATAGGGGCCCAAAGGGGGGAGTATTATGACATTCGTGTTTACCCTACACGATTTACGACAGGGCACAGAGTTCAGAACGCACAGTCAGGGAGGGAGGGGAGAGGATGAGTTATAGGCGCACTTAGGCACAGAATGAGAAGGGCGGTTGGGTGGCAGGCGGGCACCCCCAGGGTGGAGGGCGGGGGGCGTCAAGCCGAGCGGGCACTGAGCTAGGCAGGAGTCTCATTTTCCCCTTCAGGCGTCCGTCGACCTCCCTTACCCCGGGATTTTTTGGGCGCCATGGGGGAGGGGGGTTGACAAGAGGGTCCATGGTGTCTACATCCATGGTCAGCAGGGCGTCGTCAGGGCTACATCTCGGCGTCGCCTTGAACCAAGAGTGGCTTGTATCGTTCGGGTCATCTCTGTCAGCATTTCCTTTAGGCTCAATATCTCTCCTGTCACGCTCACCATGTCGCTTCGAGCGGTCGCCATCACACCCTTCAAGGCTGCCACCCCCCCCTTCAATTCTTGGAGAGAGACTATTTGGGCACGCAAATCAGCACACTCCTCTGGTAATGGACCTGCGCCTCCTGTAGCATCTTCATCTCGTTCATCAAAGTCAAAATAGCCTCAGAATCGCTGAAGGAGGCAACACCGCCTTCAGCGACCTGTGGGGGAAGAGGGGGAGCAGCAACCCCACGGTGAGAGGGAGGAGAGGGGGTGACTTGGTGACTGGCTTGGGCAGACTGCGGGTGGCTAGGGTGGGGGAGGGAAGGGTCCGAAGGAGGGAGCAGCATGGGTAGATCAGCTAGCATCGGCGAGGAGGGGGGGGGGCAGCCAGGCCCGCCCCATCCGAGGGAGGGATGGGTAGGCTGCAGAGTCTTGACTTGGCGGCGGGGGGTTAACTGCGGCAGGGAGCAGAGGCGATGCAGGCTTCCTAAAGCGGTGGGCATCGGGCCTCACAAGGCACTTCACACTCCAAGCATTATGCTCCAGGAAGCAATTGGGGCACCGGGGTGTGATGGATTCCCCATTGATAATGCGATCCTTGCAAAGCTTAGTGTCATGCTTCCCCGAGCAAAAACCACAGCGCACGTAGCTATTGCATTGCCATTCGCGGTGGCCCCATCGCTGGCACTTCCCACAAAATGCAGGCTTTCCGATAAATCTCTCCACCGGCATGGCCTCATCCCCGGCAGGGCGATCATCGATGGCGGGGCACCCACCCACATCGCAGTCACACGGGACCCAGGCACCATCATGTTGGATCGAGAATTCCAACGTTGTCCGTCCCTTCGAGCCCAGAGGACGCTGGATGATCTTCGAGGTGGTGAAGGGGCATGAAGAATGGGTAGTTCCTTATATTCACCTTTACCTGTCGGTTTTCCTCCGTGGGCCCCGGTGAGTCTCATGACGCTGCCGCGAAGAGGGTGGCCCACTTCCGTTAGGAACTGAGCAGTGTCACTGTCCCTCGTGACTGCCATTATAGACGTGGTTGTCATCTTAGGAGCAACAGATAGGTTGCGATGTTTGCCAGCAACTTCCGCTAGCCAGATTGACCTGTCCGTAGGTGACACTCCAACCGGGAAGAAAAGACGATACAGCTTGTCAGGGGCGGGAGAGGCGTCAGCGGCAGCAGCACTGGCCCCTTCGGGAGGAGGATTGCCATGGTCGTCACCGCAACGTTTGTTCTTTTTCTTGATATTACAGACAAGTTGAAAGCCGTCAGAGGCATCGCTATTCTCATCAATAGCCTCCCAGGCAGGGCCACGCTTGTTTCCCGGCATGGTGCCGGAACGGGAGGGGAATAGCGCACAACCTCACCGTGGTGAGGGTGAAGCGCAACTCCGAGAGAGAGAGAGAGAGAGAGAGAGAGAGAGAGAGAGAGAGAGAGAGAGAGAGAGAGAGAGAGAGAGAGAGAGAGAGAGAGAGAGAGAGAGAGAGAGAGAGAGAGAGAAAGAGAGAGACTCCCTCGGCGTGGTGACACTGCACTGTGACTGTAGCAGAAATACATATCTGGCAACTCAAGGAGGAGGAAGAAGAAATAATAGAAGAAAAAAAAGGAGAGAAAGAGAGAGAGAGAGAGAGACTCCCTCGGCGTGGTATACGTATTTCCCGCCAAATACAGACTTGTGTCGCACGCGCTGATTGGTTGAAGCGGAGGTGGTGGCACTAAGAAGGGTTGGGCTTACTGTCCCCTTACACGAGGCTAAGATGACGCCCGAAAAGGCTTCCTTAGTAGTCTTCTTAGACCGGTATAACTAAGTCGGTCTTAGGACGCTAAGAGGGTGTAGTTTAGAGCCCCTTCGAAAATGCCCACCCTGATGCGTACAATCACATATAATATATGTACCATCGAACTGTACATTACTGTAATTGTACATCGAACTGCACCGCCAACGCCATCCAGGAGTTTTCAAAAACAAAGGAACGTTTGACAATAGCGATGCGCAGTGATATGCTCCGCAACAACTCTATACTATTTTACCGTCAAATATCATGCTTCCTTGAATAGAAATAAGGGAACTAACATTTACCTTTCGTTTCCAGAGAGAGAAAAGAGAGGGGAGGGGAGAGAGAGAGAGGGAGAGAGGAGAGAGAGAGAGAGAGAGAGGAGAGAGAGAGAGAGAGAGAGAGAGAGAGCGAGAGAGAGAGTGGTAAACTGGATGTATGTGAACCTTCGAAATCTGATATGAATGAAACTGTCTCTTGTGTTCATACATCCTTGGAATTGCTTACAGGTTTAACACAAAAGTCCTGTTACTGATCAATAACGGCTTATGTCATATTAACGTAATACTTACGTATCTTTAAGAAATGTATCGACGTATTAATTATTATATATAACGTTTTGAATCCTCTAATATCATGTTACATCATGATGTTATAAATACGTAATTGAAACGTAAAACCACTACGTAATATATTAGTAGAAGAAACACGTATTACTATAACGTCTTAATTACGTTGAAAAACGTTTTGTAGCGACGTAACCAAACACTACCTAAATACAACATAGACAATTCATATTAACGTAATACTACGTATCTTTAACATATTGTTGCGTATAGCGTAAATGCATGATGGGTGGGGGAGGCATGTCTGTGTGTGTGAGTGTGTGTGTATGAAGCGCGGGGGAGGCTGGCGGCGATGGTAGCGCGGGAGGGTGCTGGCTGGCAGAAAAAGACGAGTGAGTGGTGGTGGTGAGGCAACCTTGGCTGGCGGGTGGCGGGCAGTGACTGGGAGGACAAGGAGACAGTGAGGGTGGAAGCTTGGTAGCGCGAGGGTCGGGTGTCGCGTGGGGGGGTGTTTGCGGTGTGATGGAGGGGTTTGTGTGTAGTGGTATTGTGTGGGTTGTCCTGAGGAAGGAACTGTGTGCCTGTAGGGATACAGAGTAGCCCTTGCGACCATCTGCAAGAGATGGGATGGCGACTCTGTAACTGTGTACTGACTTTGTCTTTGTAGTTAGTGTGGCTTGTTCATTAAACTAAGAAATGCCTCTAGTGTCTTCCTTCGCCTGTGTTTTGACCTCGTTAGCTACTTTACTCGCCTCACCCTGACACGCCGAACGATCCTGTAGGAGTCGTTGTAGAAGTAAGTGGCCTGCAGCGGTTATTGGTACGTTAAAACACCTTTTCCTGCACAGCCTTGAGCCTGTAACACCTGAGTTAGTGTGGTAAAGGTCCAGGAGAGGAGTGGAGAGCATAACAATTGTTGTCACGAAGTGGAATTTAAGTGTGTCAGGTGAGGGCCGGTTGGTAACATGAGGTCAAAATGGCGTCGGGCGGCGGGATGGCGGTGCTGTTGTGCACTAAATTGTGGCCAATATAGTGCACATTTTTAGGAAATCGGTTGAGATAGGCGATGTGCCATTATTGTGGAGGAAAGGAAATGTTGTTCCCATATTTAAGAAGGGAGACAGAGGGCTAAAGTCAAATTATCGACCCGTAAGTCTAACATCAGTGGTGGGTAAATTATTGGAATCTATTATTGCAAAAAACATTAGAGAGCACTTAGATAAACATAGTTTGATCAATGATTCACAACATGGATTCAGCAAGGGTAGGTCATGTCTCACCAATTTATTGAGCTTTTATAGGAAAGTTTATGAGACGGCAGATAATGATAAGGATTATGATATAATATATGTGGACTTTAGTAAGGCATTTGACAAAGTACCACACGGGCGACTCTTAAATAAGGTTAGGGCTCATGGTATAGATGGGAAGGTTCTTCATTGGATCAGAGCTTGGCTAAGTAATAGGCAACAAAGGGTTACAATTAATGGTTCCAAATCTGAATGGGGACTGGTGACAAGTGGAGTTCCACAAGGGTCTGTTTTGGGCCCATTACTATTTTCGATTTACATCAACGACTTGGATAGTGGGATTAGCAGTGATATCAGCAAGTTTGCTGATGATACTAAGTTAGGTAGGATTATTGGATCACAGTCTGACGTAAACATATTGCAGGGAGACTTAGATAAACTTAACGAGTGGGCAGTCAGATGGCAGATGGAATTTAATATTGATAAATGTAGCGTTATGAATGTTGGTAAAAAAAACCCTGGTAATAGATACACCATAAGCAATGTATCGCTGAAAAGATCAGAAGGTGAAAAAGATCTTGGAGTGAGGGTGAGCCCAGACCTCCGACCTAGGAAACAATGTATGGAGGCCAGAAATAGAGCTAATAGAGTATTAGGATTCATTACCATAAGTGTTCAAAGTAGAAGTGCGGAAGTTATTCTAAAGCTTTATCTGGCTCTAGTCAGGCCTCACCTAGACTATGCAGTTCAGTTTAGGTCTCCATATTACAGGATGGATATAGTGTTGTTAGAAAAAGTGCAGAGAAGGATGACCAAAATGATACAAGGGATGCGTAACTTTAGTTATGAGAGGAGATTGAAGTTATTAAAATTACACTCACTCGAGAGACGCAGAGTAAGGGGCGATCTGATAGAAGTTTTTAAGTGGATAAATGGATTTAATAAAGGAGAGGTAGGAACAGTTCTTACGGCTTTTAACCAGGGTAGAACAAGAAGTAACGGATTCAAGCTGGAAAAGCGTGGATTTAGAAAGGAAATAGGGAAAAACTGGTTCACAAATAGGGTGGTGAATGAATGGAATGGTCTCAGTAGACAGGTAGTTAGTGCTGAGTCATTGGGGAGCTTTAAAGGGGAGCTGGATAGGTTCATGGATGGGGATGAAAGGTGGATGTAGGTAGTGTTAGGTGACAGGAACTACCACGTGTAGGCCTCGCGGCCTCTTGTAGCTTCCTTATTTTCTTATGTTCTTATGTTCTTATGCTGACTCAGCTGAGTCAAGACAAAGGCAAGCAGCCAAGCTTGAACGAGAGTCAAGCTGTGATGAAAATGCTTAAGGCGTTGATGAGTGGAATGAAGGAAATGAAAGAGGCAGTGAAAAAGACCGTAAAGGCGCTATTACACGGGCACTTTTCTGCTCAGTGAGCAGATTTCACTGAGCTGCTCAACGAAACTATTACACGGTGATCTGTGTTTTGATGAGCAAAATGCATACAGACCTGAGTGCGGTTATGATACAAATTATCATAGCGCTTCCTAAAAAGTGGTGTTTGTTGTAATGGAGATAGCTTTATTTTGCGCAAAAAAAAAAAAAAAAAAGTATACTCTGTGGTTAAAGCTAGGTTAGTTTTAATTAAAACCTTTAAGGTTAGGTTAGGTTTAATTAAAACCTTTAAGGTTAGGTTAGGTTTAATTAAAACCTATAAGGTTAGGTTGGGTTTAATTAAAACCTATAAGGTTAGGTTAGGTTTCATTAAAACCTTTAAGGTTAGGTTAGGTTTAATTAAAGCCTATAAGGTTAGATTAGGTTTCATTAAAACCTTTAAGGTTAGGTTAGGTTTCATTAAAACCTTTAAGGTTAGGTTAGGTTAGGTTTCATTAAAACCTATAAGGTTAGATTAGGTTTCATTAAAACCCTTAAGGCTAGGTTAGGTTTCATTAAAACCTTTAAGGTTAGGTTAGGTTTCATTAAAACCTTTAAGGTTAGGTTAGGTTTCATGAAAACCTTTAAGGTTAGGTTAGGTTTCATGAAAACCTTTAAGGTTAGGTTAGGTTTCATTAAAACCTTTAAGGTTAGGTTAGGTTTCATTAAAACCTTTAAGGTTAGGTTAGGTTTCATTAAAACCTATAAGGTTAGGTTAGGTTTAATTAAAACCTATACGGTAAGATTAGGTTTCATTAAAACCTTTAAGGTTAGGTTAAGTTTCATTAAAACCTTTTAGGTTAGGTTAGGTTTCATTAAAACCTTTAAGGTTAGGTTAGGTTTAATTAAAACCTATAAGGTTAGGTTAGGTTTCATTAAAACCTATAAGGTTAGATTAGGTTTCATTAAAACCTTTAAGGTTAGGTTAAGTTTCATTAAAACCTTTAAGGTTAGGTTAGGTTTCATTAAAACCTTTAAGGTTAGGTTAGGTTTAATTAAAACCTATAAGGTTAGGTTAGGTTTCATTAAAACCTTTAAGGTTAGGTTAGGTTTCATTAAAACCTTTAAGGTTAGGTTAAGTTTCATTAAAACCTTTAAGGTTAGGTTAGGTTTCATTAAAACCCTTAAGGTTAGGTTAGGTTTAATTAAAACCTATAAGGTTAGGTTAGGTTCATTAAACCTTTAAGGTTAGGTAGGTTTCATTAAAACCTTTAAGGTTAGGTTAAGTTCATTAAAACCTATAAGGTTAGGTTAGGCTTCATTAAAACCTTTAAGGTTAGGTTAGGTTTCATTAAAACCTATAAGGTTAGGTTAGGTTTCATTAAAACCTTTAAGGTTAGGTTAGGTTTAATTAAAACCTATAAGGTTAGGTTAGGTTTCATTAAAACCTTTAAGGTTAGGCTAGGTTTCATTAAAACCTTTAAGGTTAGGTTAAGTTTCATTAAAACCTATAAGGTTAGGTTAGGTTTCATTAAAACCTTTAAGGTTTGGTTAGGTTTCATTAAAACCTATAAGGTTAGGTTAGGTTTCATTATTATTAATAAATTTTTTTTTTGGGGGGGGGGTGTTGCGCAAAATAAAACAATCTCCATTAGAACAAGCACCTATTGTAGGCCAAGAAAAAATAGTTGGTGTCTCTGTAAACGACCGCGAAACTCTCGTCCATTATTACCAAAAGTTGTTTCGTAGTCTATATGAAACCATAGTCGTTTCGTACACTCAGCGCAGAGTTGAACTTGACTACTAGAGTTACGAAATGACACCAGGTATGTACGAAAATACTCAAAATCAGTGTACGAAACTAACTACTTTCAATTCAATATACCTAATTAAGAAAGAATTTTTGATTAGGCCAAAGGTTTTTGATTCATTTAAACTTCCTGTAATCCCCGAGAGTAGCTTCTATGGACCACTGTGGCCCGCACCGTACCCTTCTTCTTTCAGTTGGGGAGCTAAACCGCGGTTTTCACCCGGTTCAAAGCCTAATTTCCGGCTGGCTCCCTCAGGGCTTGTATGAGGCCCTAACTCTCTGCTCTTTTTTCCAAGCCTTTTCTAAAAATACTTTTACCCCTTCGATGATTCTTCTATTTTGTATCCTGTACCCCTACTCAAACCTAAAAGAAATTCCATTATCCCATCTATGTTCCCCTCTGCACACTCTACCCACTGATCCCCGCCTACCTCCCCGTGCCACTATTGCTATAGCTTCTCTCTTTCCTCATCATACCTTTGCCATTAATAACCAGGTGATCTACAGTTTTCATCTAGTCTACCCTACACATTTGACATTCTTTGCTTCCTTCGTTTGCCATCTATATGTTTCTACTATTGACCTCCCAGAGATTTAGTCTCTTGCTTTAAATATTAAACTACTCCCCCAGCTACCATCATAAAATACCTCACACTTTGGTGTGGTCCTTTCCCCTTGTACCCATCAGAGAACTCTTACCCTCCATCCTCTGTCTCCACATCTCCCTGCCCTGCCTCTGAACTTGGTCTTTCACCTTTCGCTTTAACTCCCCCTCACTAGACTGTGTAATCCTATCGCTAAACCCTGTACACCCACTCATTTCCTCTCCCACGCGTCTGCTTGATTATCCCATTTACTACTCTTCCTATCCACTCATAAACTTTTCGAGCCCACCTGTTTTTTCAATCCATTTTTCTAAGCCTGATTTTGGTAATTAATCCTGACTTTCCTATTCTCTCCGCAAAGGTATTCCACCCTTGCCTCTCCCCTGATCGCCTCACTGCTACATACCTGTTTGCCTCTAGTGCAAGTCTTAACTAACCCTGTTCTGTACTACTCTAACTTGTCCAGCTCTCCTACCGTCCACCTCATACACTCTCCCATACATGAGGCTCGGGTACTGCCATGCCTTTTCCACAACCCCTCTTACTACCTCATACCTGTTTGCCCTTACATCTTGCTACACTACCAAGCCTTCCACCCACTGATATGCTTTTCCTATTTTATCCTGTTTCGTCTATCTGCTCCCTTCCCATCTACCTGATACCTAGGTTTTGATATGACTCGGTGCTGCCCTATCCTCAGGTCTCCCATTTCCCAACTCTACCCTCATCTGCTGCCTCCTCCATTTATAACCAGGACCTGACTTTTCTCACTGTTAAATTTTCATCCCAAATCCCTCCATATGTGCGACTATATGTAGCATCTCCTGAGTTCCCACTGTCCCTCACTCATGACAACTATTTCCCGTCAGACATATAGTAACTGCTCAACTTTTCCTCCCCAACCCTTATCCCATAGCCGAATTTCTTCAACCTATTGCTAAATTCCTCTGTATATAAGCCCAAAAAGTACGTTGATAACACGCAGCCCTGCCTAACCCCTCTTCGCCTACCTACCCACATCTGTCTCTATGTCCCCCAAGCCTGTAACACTGCCCGTGTGTCCTCATACAATACTATCTATATTCTGACTATTTCTGTCACTAATCCCAATTCCTAGACAGTAGTCTACAAAGCAACCCCTATTGACCCTATCATAAGCCTTTTTCAATGTCCAATGATGCAAGGTATGTCCTTCGCCACCCAGCCTATTCATTTTTTCTATGGGACTGAACTAACTACGAACATGTTGTCCTCACCTCCCCTATACCTTGCGAAAGCCATTCTGTTCCTCCCCCATGACTCTATTTCCTCTCACAAACATTCACTAATCCTACCATTTATAACCCACTGAATATCTTTCCCACCGTATCCATTACTGCTATTGGTCGATAATTTTTCAGAGCTTTCTATTGTTGTGGACCTCCCTTGTGTATAGAGTAACCTACCCTCATTCCATTTCCTTGGGACTCTCTTATCCTGCCAAATCTGCCTAAAAAGCCTATACAACCATCCACCATACCCTCACCCCCCTTCTTTTATACAATCGTTTCGGTATTACCATCCTCCTGCCTTCTGTTTTTCCATTTTTCAGCTTTTTTTAAGTAACTCCTTATTTCTTCCTTACTGAAATGTTCATCCATTTCCCTCATCTATCTTCTTTTACTTCCTATATTTTACTTCACCTATTCTACCTGCTCAGTCATGCCCACCCACCTCCTCGCCAAAAACGTCTTGAATCTCCCTCTTAATACTCTCAGGTCCTTTCACCAAACTTCGTCTCCCACTAAAATTTCATCTACGCACGGTTGCTCCCTGTCTTTCCTCTCCTCTAAGAAAAAGTATACCAATTCCCTACCCCCTTCCTCACTTCTTCTCCCTAGTTCCTCTACATTTCCCTCTCATGTTTGCCCCTAGCCTTCCTAATAAGCGCTTTTACTTCTCTCTTTTTTTCTTATAACCTATCCCATGCCTCCTCATATTCTAGCCTTCCTCTATCTCCAGCTACTTCCTTTTCGGTCTCTTTCGTGCCCTGTTCTGCTCCTTTCTTTCCTTTCCTCGCCCTCTTAATCCTCACTATTCCACCACCTATTGCACTTTTTTGCCCCGGCTCCTTTCTTCACTTTACCTATCCTCTTCCTAGCTATTACCATCTAATTGTCCTCCCACAAGACTCGGTTCATTCCATCCACCCCCCTTTCCCTCTTCAAACTACCTGTTTCAAGTCCCTCCTAAACTGTTCCCAATTTTGCCTGTCTAATGTCCCATCTTTTTGTTCTGCATTTGTTCTCCTTTTCATTCTCCCTTTTGTTTTTTACTTGTAATAAATTTTAAGACTATCATGTTGTGGTCACTATTTATATCTACCAACCCCTCCCCATCTTAATCCACATATCCTTCACCGTCTTCCTGGCATTTTCATTTACTAGCACATAATCTATAGCTGAATTCCTCCCTCTCTCTGCCCATTTACTCTACCCTCTGCCCATTGTCCGTATTTAGGATTTCTAACTCGTTGTGCCTCACCAAAATTTAGAGTAAGTATCCCATTCCCATCTACCTCCTCCCCTAGTATACCTATGTGTGTCCCATTCATGTCCCATACTAAATTATCTGTTCCTGTCTGTGGTTCTGCTAATAATCTACTAATCTTGTTATATTTCCTTTCATTTTCTTACTAGCCCCTCTCCCTTCAACTGTCATTAGCACCTACTAAATGAATCGGTCCCCTTTTTCTCCTCTTTTGTACTCTAATCTAGCAGCAAAATATCTTCGCTTGCTCACAGGGTTCTACATCTAGCTCCTCAACATCTATACCTGCATCCTGCCTGACAATACCACCCACGCCCGCCCCCTTTTCTAGGATTCTTGCTTCTTACCCTTATTTTTAAGGTGATACCCCTCTGTTTCTTACATTTATCCTCTCCCTAAGTGGGATTCCGTGACGCCTGACTACATCAAAACCCCATTCACTTAATTCACCCGAAATGTCCTCTATTTGCCTACCCCCCAACCCCTGACATTAATGCATCCAAATCGCATAATTTTCTACACCCTTCCCTTGGTTTCCATTTTTCTAACACTGGGTCTTCCCTTTATCTGAAGCCCTTGCCTTCCCATTTCTTCCCCGTAACCTAGTTTCCCTGGCTAGCTAACTAACAGCCTTCTCTAACTGGTCCCCGTACGCCTCTGTCCATCTACTTAGTGGACACCATCTCTGTATCATCGAGTGCTTCCCAAGAAAGTGTCCACCCTTCCACAACCGCAACCCCATACCCCTTTGCACACTCCTCTATCTTGCTATTTAGACTTAAGGCCCTCGACAGCCACTCCTGACCCACATACTCCCTAGGGATACACCACACATCACCCCTTTCCTACCACTCTCCTTGACCTTCTCTAACAGGGCCTTGTACCTAGTTCCAACGCCTCCGACTTCGCCTTGCCTACGTCCGTTCCCCCCGACGTGCACCACCACAACCGCATCCTTCCCTGTGCCTACCATCAGCCTGTCCAGTCAATCTGTAACATCCTGCACAGATGCCCCTGGATAGCACACCCTAGTCCTCCTGTCCCTGTCCCTCTCCCACAGAATTCTGTCTAGGTACTTCACCTGAGAGGTCCCTCTCCCACCAACAACACCTCAGCCCCTTTCCACTCCTGTCCCTGCTTGCTGCTCCTCCACACCTCTACTCTTCGCCCCCCTATCCTCCTCCCCCGCACACTACCTGTTGTGCACGGCACCTCACCTTCCTTTTCCTGCCCCAGCACTAACCTGGCTTGCCTTCCCTTTCCTACCACCTCGCCCTCTCCCTCCTTGGGCCTAGTACCTCCACTTGGCCGGCCTGGTAACTACACCATGCCTGCCGTACCTCTACCCCTCCTCAAGGCTGTGGACCTCTGCTGAGGTCCTTCACCTCGTCCTGCATGGTACCAACCACATCCCGTACCTCATTTCCCTCATCCACTACTCCCTTAGCCCTTAACCTCCTCCTGCAATGCCTTTACCTGGTCTGTTACGGCACACACCACACATTCCCTCACCGAGGGCCCGCAACATGTCACACCCACCCACAGATTAAACATTAACCACCTCTTCCCCCGCTGGTTACACGTGCTTGGCCCACACCTACCTCCACTGTAGGGCACAGCTACCTCCTGACTCCCCTGCGGCCACGTCGCATGTAGCTACACCCTCCCAACCCCTTTCTAGAACCCCACATTCTCCATATTTCACAAGAACTAGCAAAATTCAATCACGAAACCACTTAGCTCGGTCCACACGTCCTGCCTCCACGGAGTCTACTACTACCCGTGGCCGGCGGCGGTACGGGGCTGACGCCGGTTATAGTGGACCCGCGCGGACCCTACGCCGTTTCGCTCTTTTGGTCAGACACACACATGCGGGGGCTAACCCGCACCTTAGCCTCTCTCGGCTTTAACATATACACCACACTCTCACTATGTCTATTCACTTAAGCCTGGATTCCTGGGCTGGAGCTGCTCGCTGCCTAGCCGAGTTTGGTAAGGAACGTCCGCTGATTGGCTTATAGACTCGGGCTGGGTGGCGATGGTGGTGCTACTTGCCTGCCGTAACCCAAAACCCTTGCCGTTTGCCTCAGAAAAATATTTCATATTTCTTGGCTTTACTCATCTCTTACACAAAATAGGCCATTTTTTTGCATCGTAATCGCAGTGATTGTTCACAACACACGCCATTCATAACTCAATGGGTTAAAAAATAAAGTCAATGACTGACTATCAACAAGAGTTGCCGACTTTTTAGGTTTGCAGTGCATTTGAAATGGTTGTAGGGTGGTTGGGATGTACCGTACACTTTTTTTTTTTTTGAATCAGGAAAAAAAATTGAGTGAAATCCTGAATTTTTTTATATGTATTTACCAAATATAAGATATGGACTACATTATTTTAAGGCACAACTCTGGCAACAGATAAAAGCAACTGAAAATAGGCCTCGAAAAAAAAAAACTAAAAACGTACGACCATCCATAGGTGAGGACGCTTCCATACAGAGAGTATTTAATCGAATAAGTAAAAAAAAATTTGAAATAAAAAAATACACCAAGCACAGTTTGAATTAGGGGCAACACATTTCATGAATGGACCCTAGTGATTAAATCAAATCAATTTTTTTATAGCAATATAAAGTGCAAGCAATTCTAATCAATTAAAAAGTAGAAAGTAACAAAAAGTGAAAATAAATTTTGACTTTGAAGTTCCTGGATTTTTTTTTTTTAATATATATTTTGCCAATCCTATTATACTTTCAATTCCCTACATTGTACTAATCATGGAAGTGCTTCGTACACTTGTGCCAGAAGGGAAACATAAATTAATAATTATTTATAAAATAATGCAGATGATTTTTTAATGCAATATTTGGCCTATTTTAATTTGATTGAAACTTAACACTGCTTGGAATTACCTTTAGAATGTAGATATAGGCCTCTAGTCCTAGTTTCATTAGGCTACACAAATTCTTGACAACCATGGATGGAAGCATGGAAACATATGGTAAAACACCACAAGGATTATGAACAGATGAATGAAATCACTACTGTGATAGGTGTCACTATCTAATATTATGTTGCTGCATCCTACTTGACATTATTGAAAACACATAACCATACCAGAATTTTAAATTTTTGTTTACACTGTGGATGTTACCTACATTTAAAAACCACACTGTACGAAGTGTCCACATGACGCCATTCACATGTAAACCAACATTTCGGATCGTTCGTGTGGCTGGAATGTCTTTATATCCCTTTGGTACATCACAACTGAACACATTTCGATACTTAATACCTTACCCCCACACTGCTGGCATATTCATGAACACAAGAGACCATGAAATGGAGGCCAAATATTACATGGGACATGCCAAAAACAACAAAACTCACCTCTAAAATTATCCAAGCGCCGACCACCCAAATCTCTCCCGCTCAGCTGATCGAACCCCTTTTCTCTTACTACATTTATACGGTAACTATCCTAAACCTATAAATATGGCCAAGGGAGCATTTGTACGTTACATCCACATGTACGGTATCTCCCCAACCCACCCTACTCCTACCCGATATAACCAAGCTACCAGATAATAGTTATGAAAGCTGAGCCTACCATCGTGTTCATAATACATTGCTGCATATCATGAGCATAAAAAAATTACAGTAAGACTTCACTAATATTAAGATAATTAAAGGAAAGTAAAAGAGTGTATAAAACTTTATTTCTTGCTTATTTTGCTTCAACTCGCTCTAACTCCATAAGTTTGGTCACATTCAATTTTCAAGAACTGTTTCAAAATCCTTATACTTTTCCGCTTCCTGTGGTATGTTGCACGTACCAATAAGAAAAAGAGTAAGTGGTCAAAATGGCTAAGAAAGTTAAACTGTTTCAAACTGGTGCCGTGACGGGTGGAGCCTCTGATAGCTCTCCCGAAAACAGTCTCTCCTATATAGGGAGCAATGCTCACCCGTCACTGTGCCAGTTTGCAGTAGTAGTTTTAACTTTCTTAGCCATTTTGACCACCTACTCTTCTCCTTATTGGTACGTGCTACATACCACAGGAAGCGGAAAAGTATAAGGATTTTGAAACAGTTCTTGAAAATTGAATGTGACCAAAACTTATGGAGTTAGAGCGAGTTGAAGCAAAATAAGCAAGAAAGAATGTTTATACACTCTTTTACTTTCCTTTAATTATCTTAATATTAGTGAAGTCTTACTGTATTTTTTTTATGCTCATGATATGCAGCAATGTATTATGAACACGATGGTAAACTCAGCTTTCATAACTATTATCTGGTAGCTTGGTTATATCGGGTAGGAGTACAACATTTCAATGCACTGAAAACCTAAAAGTCCGCCTACTCTTGTGATAGTCAGTCATGACTTTATTTTTTACCCTATTGAGTTATGAATGGCGTGTTGTTGTTGAACAATCACTGCCTGATTTACTGATGCAAACAAAATAGGCCTATCTTGTGTAAGAGATGAGTAAAGCAAAGAAATATGAATATTTTTCTGAGGCAACGCAAGGGTTTTGGGTTGCGGCAAGGCACGTACCAGCACCATCGCCACCCTGCCCGAGGCTATCAGCCAATCAGCGACGTCGTTACATACTCGCCTAGGCATCGAGCCGCTCCCAGGAATCCAGCTTAAGTGAATAGACTATACACACCTGTACGGCCTCGCAACACACCTGTCGCCTGTGTATCACCGTAAATAAATTACTTGGAAGGTCAGGCTTCTTAGGTATAGAGGGTGTATGTTTTCTTTTTTAATGTTTTTTTAACAAATAAAGGGCTATATATGTTCCATATTGTAGGATGTGCCTGAACTAAGTCAATCAGTAAGCTTTCCATCTCGTCTCCAGTCAGCAGGCATGTTGATGTCTTTTTGAGAGTTTTAGAAGAAAATGATCTTGCAATAAATAATATAGTCATCCACTAATTTCGGTCCTTTATAACAGAAAACGTTTTTGCTCACTGAAATGACGAGCAAAAATAGCTTCAAAGTAGTTCCCTTTTTGCTCAATCAAACAGGCTTTGGTTGAGCAAAATCCTCAAAACTGCTCAGTGAAATCTGCTCACTGAGCAGAATAGTGCCCGTGTAATAGGCGCTTAAGAGAGGCAGTGAGAGAGGCATGCGAGGAAATCAATGAAAATGTGAACGAACTGATAACAGAGGTGCAGGACATTGGGGCGGGGAAGCGGAGGGAAGAGCTGCCCCTGTCCCTAGGTGACACCCCTGCAGACCTGATGCAGGGTGCGGTGTGCGTCGCCGCCAGGAAGATGGAAGGAGCCGACGGCATGGTGGAGTCCACAGAGAGCGCGTGATTGGCTTTGCCTGGTGTAGGTTTCTGGGAGGCGCGCCGCCCACCCTAACACCTTCCGCTCCTCCCCTGCCTGCCTCGCCTTCGTCATCCCAGGGCCGTCCTGCAGTGTGTGGCTGTTCGGGGTGGCGTGAATCGTAGCAGCATGATGGATGGGAGGAGGCTGAGCGGCGCTCCACTCTTCGCCTCCCTGCCCTGCCTTCTTCAGGAGATGATGGAAAGGCGGCGTGGAGTGCCTGCTGGGCCCCTTTCGCGGCGCTGGCAAGCGGCGTAAGGGACAGGAGGGGCCGCGCTGGGGGCCTGACACTTCGGCAGGGGCGGAGTAGGCTAAGCGCCCACGACTGAAGGGCGGCCTGCCGTCCCTACAGAAGAACTGCAGGTGTGATGAACGAGGGAAGCCGCGCAGCCAACAGGGAAGGCCTCAGAGGGCCAGGATGAAAAGGACGTCCCCCCGGGGGGGGGGTGCCTCCCCCTCCCCCCCGCCGAAGCTGTGGCAGGTGGATGATGGTGGAGGAGGGCTCCGACGTGCCTTCTATCATACAGGCGGCACAGCGCGTTCCTGCTAAGTCCTCCCGCACCTTCACCGGCGTTCTGCAGTGGAGGGCATGGTCTTCGGGAGGATGGTCGTGGTGCCTTTTTAGAGAAGGGCTGCCAGGTGACCTTCCAACGCTGCAGGGGCGGCTGGTAGAGGTGGTGGTGGGTGGAGGTGACGCGCGGTGCGGTGCGCGGTGTTGACGGCGACGCAGCAGAAGGGAGGTGGTGGTGGTTAACGGGTGGTTGTAATGTTGTGGTGGTGGCTATGTGTGTGGTAGATGTAGCGGTGAAGGGTGGTTACCTACAAGTTTACCTACCTAATATAATGTTTATCAGTATAAAAGATATACTGTTATCTTCGGAAATGTTTGTTCTATAATATTATCAAATAAAAAATCGTAAAACACACAAAAGAAATACCATTATGAGACTTTCAAGAAATATGTATTAACTTAAACTCTTCGCCATTTATTATTTTGCTCGAAAACTTTTTACATGGAGAATATCAATAAAAGCGGAATTTAATTAGCTTTCCATTGATATATTTCGTTTAGTCATAAATGAATTAGCAGCATGCATAAATTAGCGTTAACTAAATATTAAAAATCATGAAATCGGGTAATTTCCTACCTAATATATGTTTATCAGTATAAAAGATATACTGTTATCTTTGGAAATGTTTGTTCTATAATATTATCCAATAAAAAACCGTAAAACACACTAAAGAAATGCCATTATGAGACTTTCAAGAGATATGCATTAACTTAACCATATTAACTTTGCCATTTAATATTTTGCAGAAAAACTTTTTACATGGAGAATATCAATAGAAGCGGAATTGCATTAGCTTTCCATTGATATATTTTGTTTTCTGATAAATGAATTAAAACCATACATAAATTAGCGTTAACTAAATAAATAACTTCGTATCAATCTGGAAAAATTACCCGATTTCATGATGTTATTTATTTAGTTAACGCTAATTTATGCATGCTGCTAATTCATTTATCAGAAAAAAAAATATATCAATGGAAAGCTAATTAAATTCCTCTTCTATTGATATTCTCCATGTAAAATGTTTTTCCGCAAAATATTAAATGGCGAAGAGTTTAAGTTAATGCATATTTTTTTAAAGTCTCATAATGGCATTTCTTTAGTGTGTTTTACGGTTTTTTATTGGATAATATTATAGAACAAACATTTCCAAAGATAACAGTATATCTTTTATACTGATAAACATATATTAGGTAGGAAATTACCCGATTTCATGATTTTTAATATTTAGTTAACGCTAATTTATGCATGCTGCTAATTCATTTATGACTAAACGAAATATATCAATGGAAAGCTAATTAAATTCCGCTTTTATTGATATTCTCCATGTAAAAAGTTTTCGAGCAAAATATTAAATGGCGAAGAGTTTAAGTTAATGCATATTTCTTGAAAGTCTTATAATGGCATTTCTTTTATGTGTTTTACGATTTTTTATTTGATAATATTATAGAACAAACATTTCCGAAGATAACAGTATATCTTTTATACTGATAAACATTATATTAGGTAGGTAAACTTTTACGGGGAGCGGAGCGGGTGGGATCTACCTAGATGGTGTGACGTCACGGGCGATGTATCAGGCCTTGTCATCTCGGTGGCCTCGCTGAACCCCGCATAAGATGACGTTCGAAAATGCTGTCTTAGTAGTCTTCTTAGCCCGGTATAACTAAGTCGTTCTTAGGACGCTAAGAGGGTGTAGTTTAAAGCCCCTTCGAAAATGCCCACCCAGAACATCCCAGCAGATTACGTATTTTGGAGAACGCCGGACCAAAGGCTTCACCGACAGCTGCTGCTTGGCGACTCCCAACTCAAGCTCAAAACCTAAAAAAGATAACAGTGACAGAGGTACAGCCATGGCTCCCTCACACATCACAATACCTACCAAACTACCTCTGCTCGTGGTGTCTAATGGTGTCCTCTTTCCTGGCTCCACCATTAGGGTACCAGTAACATCTGTAGGAAAGTGAGTGTTTCGTGTCATCGTCCTATGGGTGAAGGTGAGCGCGTTGCCTCATCACAAACTTCTTCCTCAGATCCACATTTGCCTTGTCTTGTTTTTAGCATATAATTTGTTAGCTGTCATTCAGAGGCAAGTTAGATGGTCTATTTGAACCTCAAGGGATGTAGGTTGATATGCAGATAGGCTTGTCGTTAACAGTATAAGAGACCTGAATGTCTTATACTGATTGTCAAGTTACGTAACCAATGTCCATGTATTGTATTAAACAGCTATATTATTAAAATTAGAGACAAAATTGCATAAGCACTGCTCTAAGCTTATCTGAATGACATTGCTGCAGCATATAGTACACTTATGTAACGAGGGTGTTGTTGCTGTTGTCATCTGTTACCATTTGTAACGATTTCCCTGCCGTTACATATAACTTATGCTGCCACCAGGAGTCACAATTATTGGGGCGTGATGTTTAAATTATGACCGCCGACTTTGCTAAAGTTTAACTAACGATCGCCACTACAACAACAACGGTCCTGCCGCCTTTACTACCGTAGATAACACAAAAGTCGCCAAGACAACGTTTTTTTTATGCTACTATAGCGTGCGGTCTACTGGGACATTTGCACTATAGCGTGCGGTCTACCGGGACATTTTACACTATAGCGTGCGCTGTGCGGTCTACACTTCTTACTCTCTACTTACACTCTACACTCTTACACTTCAGCAGGCTGCAACTGTAGTGCCCCCCTTTACTATAAGTAAATTTAAAAGACAAACAAGTCTGAAGGTTATGCTGCCACCACCCACATTAAGTGGGAAAAAAATTAATATTTGAAAAAATATATGTGAATAACTGAATTTATGGTTATAATAAAGTTTAACTAGCTTTTATTACAGTATCTGTATTTCACTGAGCACTCATCTCCCAATTGAGGGTTTCACAAATCTTTGGTACCGGGGGAAATTATACAAAACTTAACTTAAATGCCAACTGGGCTTAACACAAATACCTATTTAGTCACTTCGAATAGGTAGCCAACCTACTATCCATTTCAGACCCCACGAGGCATCGTTTTTCGCAAATATCTTCTCAACAAACAGTCGGATCAAAATGACAGTCTGGCACAGCTTGTCTGACACCGTCCCCTACTTTATGGCAGTAGACTGCATTGCCAAGTGTATTTAATGAAGGAGTTTACTCCTGGCTTTTACGGCGAAGCTGGTAAGAGCTGAGTATACATTCGGACAGTGGAAGGTTTGAGGTGACGTACTTGTGACGTGTATCAAGCCACGCCCTCATCCTCCCCTCCCGGCTTCCCTTCCCTCCCTCCTTGCCTTCCTCCCCCCCCGTACCTCCATACCCACCTCCACCACCTTTGAGTGGGAAGGTGGTACCCCACCTTCCCCCTCACTCTCCCATTTACCTATCCTCTCTCTCTCTCTCTCTCTCTCTCTCTCTCTCTCTCTCTCTCTCTCTCTCTCTCTCTCTCTCTCTCTCTCTCTCTCTCTCTCTCTCTCTCTCTCTCTGCCACTTGCGTTGGACATGAGATAATACGCCATGCACATATTACTTGTCTTTAATGGCAGATAACCCAAAAGTATATGCTAAGTATGGTAGGGTGTATCACACGCCAGTGATACCTGTTCCAGCGTAATTGGCTGTTGCTTAAGTGCTGTCTGAGTTTTGTTGGGTAATTATACAACCATTGAAAGCTGTATATGACCCTCTTTCGTTCTTACTCTGCTCTTGAATCCCCGCTCCATTTTCACCCTTATTCTTTTCCGACTCAAAACCGATGTCCTATAAATGATCAAGCCACAGCTACGTCATCCCATCATATGCACAACGTGCCCTTCTGGGAAAGAAGGGTACGTTGCTCTACAACATTGAAAGTTCTTCCAATTTCAATGGTTGTGTAATTACCCAACAAAACTTAGACAGCACTTAAGCAACAGCCAATTACGCTGGAACAAGTATCACTGTCGTGTGATAAACACCCTACCATACTTAGCATATACTTTCGGGTTATCTGCCATTATAGACAAGTAATATGTGCATGGCGTATTATCTCATGTACAACGCAAGTGGCAGAGAGAGAGAGAGAGAGAGAGAGAGCGAGAGAGATGATAGGTAAATGGAAGAGTGAGGGGGAAGGTGGGGTACCACCTTCCCCCTCAAAGGTGGTGGGGGTGGGTATGGAGGTACGGGGGGAGAGGAAGGCAAGGAGGTAGGGAGGGTAAGCCGGGAGGGGAGGATGAGGGCGTGGCTTGATACACGTCACAAGTACGTCACCTCAAACCTTCCCCTGTCCGAATGTATACTCAGCTCTTACCAGCTTCGCCGTAAAAGACAAGAGTAAACTCCTTCATTAAACACACTTGGCAATGTACTCTACTGCCATAAATTAGGGGACGGTCTCAGACAAGCTGTGCCAAACTGTCATATAGATCCGATTGTTTGTTCAGAAGATATTTGCGAAAAATGATGCCTCATGGGGTATGAAATGGATAGTAGCTCTACCTAGAATAACAAGGTTATATAAATTAAACCAATAATAAAGTAGACGTGCAGCTTTCTCCGTACAAGAGACAGAAGTCAGAAACAGAAGTCTTAAATGGAAAGCTGCATACCCAGGAATGGCCTTACATTAAAGTAATCGTCCAGACCATTTCATCATTCCTGATTTTATGTAGTTAGAGTATAGCCTTTATCGAGTGTATCAACAATATGTTGTCACTTTTTGCATCCAGTCAGCCGTTTTTTAATAATCCGCAATCAAAATCTGTAAATTCCCCGAGCTTCGAAAACGCTGCTGGCAACTGGCAGACGATGCGCCACGGCTCGGTAACGTAAGAGGAGGAAGGCTCCTCTTCCCGCGCTGATCAGAATCACGTAAACACAAGAGATAAATATAGTACTTGAAGATTTTTGGATGTTTCTGATAGATTTTTTTTGCGATATGCAACATGCATGAAGCCTTTATGGGTGCAGCAAGACAGCTGTGCCTTTTGAGAAAAGTTTGCACACGTTTCCGACTGATACGACAATGTTAAATGTGTTGAAAAGATTAGTGCGGCGGACTAGGGCAGATTGGAACGGGAAGTTGAAATTGGCAAGGATTTGTAGTGATACACTCACCACACACACACACCACACGCACACCACACACACACACACACACACACACACACACACACACACACCACACACACACACACACACACACACACACACACCACACACACCACCCACACCACCCACACACACACACACACACACACACACACACACACACACACACACACACACACACACACACACACACTCACCACACACACTCACCACACACACTCACACACACACACTGGTCACCACCCTATGCGGCCGCCCGTATGATCCACATTTATAGAGGGCAGTCGCGCAGAGCAAACTATTGTTATACGTATGTTTATTGTACGTTATGTTTAACATATATAACTATATGTTAAACATAAGATATGTCATAAGTTACTAACCTAACCTCACTATAACCCATAAAAATTACTAACCTAACCTCACTATAACCCCCTAAAAGTTACTAACCTAACCTAACTATAACCCCTAAAAGTTACTAACCTAACCTCACTATAAGTTACTAACCTAACCTCACTATAACCCCCTAAAAGCTACTAACCTAACCTCACTATAACCCCTAAAAGTTACTAACCTAACCCTACCATAACCCCCTAAAAGTTACTAACCTAACCTCACTATAACCCCCTAAAAGTTACTTATATTGCCGTAGACGGCCGCATTGGGGATACACCGTTGTGTGTAAGGAGTTGTTGTGTGTAAGGGGTTGTTGTGTGTAAGGGGTTGTTGTGTGTAAGGGGTTGTTGTGTGTAAGGGGTTGTTGTGTATATAAGGGGTTGTTGTGTGTAAGGGGTTGTTGTGTGTAAGGGGTTGTTGTGTGTAAGGGGGTTGTTGTTGCCGCTAACATCTGTTCGTCCGCCTCGTATTCTGGTCTGAGGTTCGTTTTCCTCATAGTATACGCGAGCAGCGTCATTTATTTCGGTCTCAGATTGAGCATCGTACTCTAGATCTGTCACAGCGACAGATTCACTGTCTGACACCGAAGTACAATCGCTCATCATGACATTTGCCGACAGGTGTCAGACAGATGTTTACATTGGAGCGTTCCTCCTCTGACGTCATCAATAACATTCGGAGCCCTGTTGGAGGGAAGATTTTTTTTTTTCGCGCGCTTTTTACAAAAGTAGTTTTTCTACAGAAATAAGACCTGGAAATCAATTATTTTTGGTGGATTAGGTGTTTTGAATGTATATTCAACATAATTAGGCAAAACAAAAATGGGTCTGGACACTTTAAGAAGGACTCCAGCACATATACCTTGATAAATGTATTATTGCCGACCCTGACCACACTCCATACAAGAGGCCATTTTAGCTCCGGGCAGCAAAGCTTGACCTCCCTGATGAGCTTGAGCTTCAAGCTGTAGATGGAGTCGACCATGGTGGCCACCCTGATGGCACCCACAAGGACGGTGTTCACGCTGTCCTAGAAGTCGAGCTTGGCCACCTTAATGGCACCCATGAGGTAGCGAATGGCATCCACACTTTCCGTGCACTCTTGCGTCGCTCGAAGGGGATGCTTGCCACCTTGGACACGAAGAATGCCCGTTCCTCCCTTGGTGGGCGTTTTTTTTCTTTTTTTCTTTTTTTCCGCACACTTCTCGGCCATCACAGAGGCATAGACATTATATTGATGCATATATGAAGTCTGTGTGTTCAGCCATCTCGGAGGAGTTCAACCGGACAGACACCACATATACACACACATAGCTCTTCAATCGGACACTCCCCTATGCTGTTTCTGATGATACCTCAGGAATGACCCTCCGGGCCATTCCTGGATAACTACAAAACTGTTACGGCCTTAGCTCTCAATACGTAGTAGGAGATAGTCAGGGCGATCGTCAAGTTGCCGTAACACTATTACGGAGGAGCAACACGATGTCGGTGCCACATGTGGCTTCACTGGACCTGCCGCTGAACAACTCACAACTCTTGATAAGGCCCTCGTCTCGTTCTCCTCACACCAAAAACCCTGTATAAACATAACACTCATTACTATCCTATCTTGAACTAATTAATTCACAAGACGGACGCCAAACACCTACCTCACACGAGGGTGGCGGAGAACGCCTCACACGACCAGTCACCAGCAAGGTCGAGAAGAGAGAGAGAGAGTCTATCTGCTCCTTCTCGCCTTGCCCGTTTATCGTCATGACGTCACGAGCGACGCCGAAAAAATTTGCTAGACGAGACCAATGCATCCTAATTTCTCATACACAGTAAAGAACATGAAATAATACAAATGGTTCAGACTGAGGAGTGAAAAAAAAATGGTTAATTAACCAATTGGATACATATTACTTACGCTGGTCTGCGTGTTTACACCGCCGACCAAAAAACCTTATTTCCTCATTACACAACTTACTATTGCTATATGATAGTGTCTATTATACAGTAGAGTATTACAGAAAAGCAAAACTGCAGTAAGTAATTCTTAATTTTTGTCATATAAATATTTACATTGCCTATTATACAGTAGATTTATTATAAGAAAACAAAATAAATAAAATTAAATAATCAACACGATGATTGCTGTAACGTAAAAATGTAATCGCTGTTTCTTCTGTCAAGATGACACTTCTGTAGAATTCTTTCAACAGCATTGTAGAGGGTTTAAGTGTGTCAGACTTATGTTCTGGGCCCTTTGAATTTTAGGAGGATACTGATACATTACTTTGTTGATCCCCATTTTATAAAGTTGAGTAGGGTTCCGGTACTCAGGTCAGGTCAGGTGTGGTCTTGTCAGACTGCACATAAAATACAGCTATGCGGTAGTCATGTCAGGTCAAATAAGGTGGGATCTTGGGAGACCGCACAGAAGGGTACCGTAGACTGCAGACCCCGATGTAAACCCCACACTATAGTAGCACCGTTTTTTTATATATACAGAAGTCTGGTGGCGTTAATACTTCCATTTCTACATTCATGATTTCAGGAAAGTTAGAAAGGGGCCTATCTGGAGGCCCTGTGTCTTTTTTGTGTTTTTCTTTGTGTAAAATTTTAGGGCCTATAATTTTAAAAAATTTAAAAACAAAAATAAAACCCAAAAAAGTGGCGATTTGATAACGGGCTTACACTAAGGTCGCCATCTATTTTTTATTTTTTGGGAGTTCCTTCCCCCCGTCTTTGTCCCCCAAAAAAAAAAATAGTAGCAAAAATTTGAAACCGTTTTATACTTTGCACCCTACAAAGCTTTAAAAAAACGCGGGAAATTAGGGTAGATTCAGTCATGTTTTAAAAAAATACAGGGGAAGCCCGAAGATACGAGCAGTTAGGTTCCCCCTGGCTTTACTCAAAAAGCAAAAATCTCGTATAACAAAACCCACAAAAACTAAGGGGGTAAAAAAAAGGGTTTTGGGGCCCAGGACCCCAAAATTAAAAGAAAAAAAACAAAAGAAAAAAAAAGCCCTTTTTTCAAGTTTAAAATAAAAAACAGCCAAACAACAAATTTTAAAGTTCTCAAATATAGGGCTCTATATACCCCCACTGCCCCCACCACACCAACCACACCCCCACCCACCCCCCCAACCACCCACACCACCCCCAAAACACAGTAAATTTAAGAGTGGGACAGAAACAGTAGGACAGAGCACAAATAAGTCACAATAAGCACTTTTAAGTCCCCCCCCCCCAGAAAAATCAAAAAAATTGACTCAAAAGGGCCCACAATACAAAACAAGCAAAAAGACGTTGTATTTTACTCCCTGGGGACGCCGGGATACACTAGACTCGAGGGGGTTTTAGGGTAGGTAAGGGGAAAAAAGGGAGGGGGGCCGCCAAAACCTCTTCCAAATTGCCCACAAACTATTCCGGGCGCATCTGAATCATTGTACATGGGTTTTTTTCCCCCAAAGGAAAAAAATCGTTCCAATTTTTTCCCCTTCCCCTTTTTTCCCCCCCAAACCCCCCCTTAAAAAACAAAAAAAAAACCAACCCAAAATTTTAAAAAACCCCTTTCCCTCCCCCAAAAAAAACCCCAAAAAAAAAAAAACAAGGGGCCCACATTTTCCTGAACCTCTCACTCACCCGTCTAGACTTCGCCCGAAACATTTTGACGTTTTTTTAACTTTTTTAAAAAAACAAGGCTCGAGATAGGGTTGAAAACCCCGTGTGTTGTTGTTTGCCCCCCCCTCCCGGTTTTGCCAACAGGGATGTAAATTTTTTGGGGTTTTAGGCCCCACTTTGTCGTACCGAGCCACCAGAATTATCATATTTTCAGATTGATTACACTGGTCCAAAAGAAAAATCGAAATAGGGTTTCGGATAAATGAACCCCCCTGTTTATAGGAAAAATCGACCTCCCCTGAACCCCCGAATCTGCTTTTCCCAATTAACCTATACGCCAGTTTTTGAAAACCATATGAAATTTCATGAAAAAATATGGGTAAAATCAGAAGAAAAAAAGGTTTCACCAATTTTTTCATTTAAATCTTAATTTTTTCCCTTTTCTCAAGTTTATTTGGGGCATTCCCAAGGGGTTTTTTTTGAGTCAGTGTTTTTGGCAGTGATCAGGGAGGGTTTGTGGTGCTGCGTTTTGGCCCAAAATGGGGGGTTGGGCAGGTGTGTAGTACTTTTTTCCCCTCCCTGATCGTAAAAAGCTAGGCCTATTTTTAAAAACATTTATTTTTTTTTGCAATAGGGGTTTTGGGATTAGTGGAGTCCTAATTTTAGTTGGTTTACCGTATTTTAGTACCTTGGTACCGGGCTGTGAGGGGAGCGCGTAACGGGGGAAATGCATCGGGACATTTTTTGTTACATATGTGGAATTTTCCCCCTTTGACAGTCTGAGAAACCCTCAAAAATTTTAAAAAGCACCCCCTTATCTGTATTACTTAAAGTCCCGAAATAGGTGATCAGATAAGAAGTGGACCCCTCACCCGCATGCAAACCCCTGGGGTGAACCATTGAATGAAGGATGCGTGGCAAAGGGCCATCAGTCATGGCATTTCGGCATCCCAAGGGTTTGGCATGAAAAAAGGATCCAGTATAAATTGTATTCTGCCTCACTAACATCAAAGGTTTTTTTCAGAAAAAAACCCCCCCGACTAAAATCGGGCCTTACCCTTTGACGTACCCTTTTCCCCCACCAGGCCGTTGCCACTTTGGCCCTTTGTATCCCCAGTTCCAAATGTTCCAATTGGCAAGTGCTATAAGTGAACAGTTTCCCCAAAACGAGGAGGATAATCCCATGGTTTACGTTTTTTAAAAGAAATGGCGACAAAGAGACCCCAAAATTTTCATCAGTCGGGAAATCCCTACATGACCTTGGGCTAGGGATTTAAAGATTACCAAGGAAAAAATGTGAAGTCCTTGGATCCCCCTCCTAAAGGGGAATGGAATTTGTACAAGAAGGGGGTTCTCATCACCACGTTTCTTTGTAGACATAAAAAAATTTTCAAGCTTTTTCAAGATGGAACACAAGCTTTTTTAAAAAAACTGTTTGATGTGACACCCCTCATGGAACAATTTGGGAGTTCAAATTTTATGATAAGAGTGAGTGGCGGCTGTTCAGGAAACAACACGTTTAAAAGGCCGTTTTCTGATAAAGGAAATAAGTTTCCAAAAGGGGTTCCCAAATTTGCGAAAATGGCATAAAATGACGTAAATTTTATGAAATATAAAGACTTTTTTAATCTGTGTTAAATTTAAAAATTAAAAAACAATCGGGTGGAATCTGTGGGGCCCTTTGTAGGTAATTTTCCCTTGCTTCAAAGGACTCCAGTTAGGTTACACTAAGCAAAATGTTTTTTCTTTTTGGGTGGGACCCCTGGGAGGGGGGGAACCCAAACTACAAAAAAAAAGGCAAGGCCAGCACGCCCGGGAAAGGGACTCACCTGGGGGTTTTCCCAACTTTTAATTACAAACCTCTTGTCTGACGGGAAAGGGGGTTTTTGTCCCTTTACCTCCATTCCCCATCGGGAAATTTGGGGGAAATTTTAAAAAATTTTTGTGAAGGCCATGGATCAAAATGGTGCTGGTTTAAAGTTTTTGTTAGAAAAATTTGAACGCACTGTATCTAAAGCCAAAAGTAAAGGCAGGTTTTTCAAGGCCCTAAATTTGTAAAATTTACCAATATGATAAAACTTTGAAAAAGAGCCTAACCCCGGAAAAAAAGCTGTTGGAAAGGCTTTTTGGTGTTATAAAGAATCCCAAAGGTAAGTTCGACCCATCGAATTATGGGGAAATTTTGAAAATTTACATGTTTGAAGAGTTTCCCATGCCCCTTGGGGCTCGGTTTGTCACTCAAAACCCACTTTTTCCTATTCACTTTTTGATTTTCCCCAAAAAAAAAATTTTGGCGGGGGGCCCCGGGGAATGGGGGAAAGGGGGCAAACTTTCCCAACCGGGAAATTTTCCCACCATGGAAAACCCCCGGATCCCCAAAGGGACGTTTTCCAGCCCCAAAACATGATAGGGGACTATTGGGGAATTTTTACAAGTGAAAGTAGCTGCCCCCCAAACGAAAGACCCAAATACGAAACACCTTTGATTTTATATGGAGCAGGGGAGTATTTTTTTTAAAAAGGGTTAGGTATATTTTTGTTTCCATATGTATATTGAATCCCCCAATTTGAGATCGGATGTTTTTTCTGAAGAAAAGTCAGATCTGACTGTTCTTCGAACTAGCCCCATCTTTCTTCCCCCCCAAAAACAAAATTTTTTTGAAGTTTTTTTTCCCAAAATAAATATATAATAATAGATATAAAAATATATATATAAAATTTTATTATAAAATAATTCAAAATTTACTGTGATTTAGCTTTATTTTCCCAGATTTTTCCCAAAAGATGGGGGACATTTCGGATATATTTGGAACAAAAATTTAAAAGAAAATTTTTTTTTTTTTGCCAGATTGTTACATTAGGCCAAAATAAAGCCCCCAGGCCCCCCCCACCAGAATTTAATTTTACGAGTAATAAAATTTTAACCCTTTAGGTTTTTTTTTTCGTTTAAATTTTATAAATTTTATAAAAACGTTTTAAATTATAATAGTTTTAAAAATTTTAAAAGGGCCGTTTTTAAAAAACCCTATACGTGCTGGGAGAAAAAGCAATGCCAATTTTTAAAATCAGCAGCAAAAATGTTTTCCCAAAACCCCCCACAAATGAACTCAGAACCATTTTGGGGTGCCGACCAGTTTTAAACGGTACAACCTTGGGAAAAATAAATATCCCCGTATTTCCCGGCTTATAAGACTCATTTTTTTACCTTTTAAAGGAAGAAAAATTTCCCCCCTGCGCTAATGGGGCCCATTTTAGCGCATAAAGAGGTGGGAGGGGGGAGAAATGCAGAACAGCCCGGTGGTTTTTATTATAAAGGGGGTCTGGGGGGTAAATCTGTGTTGAGCAGTCCCCCAAATGAACAAAATTTGTAACTGTGTTATCAACAGTAACCCTTTAAAAACTAAAAAAAAGGTTGGATTTTAAGAGAAAAAAATGAGCCCCGGGGCAAAAAAGAAGCGATTGTTGCTCCCAAAGAGGTAATGTCAGAGGGAAAAAAATTTCCCCCCCCTTCTGCCTGCCCCCCAAATTGGGAAAACGTCGATATCTCAGGTTTTGCCGCTTACCGGGATACTTCCCCGGGACGCCCTCCGCGCACCCCCCCAAAAATTGGGTTTTTTACCCCCCTCAGATCCTCCCCCCACCCATGGAAAAGACAAACACCCCGCATATTAGAGGGTCCCCCTTTTAAACCCGCAATTCGACTCGGGGGCCCAAAACAAGTTGACAAACAGTTGGGGGAAAGGTTTGATAGAAGGGAGGCAAAAATGGGAAATGGTTTTTTCGTTTGGAATGGGTATTGAAATTAAAGGGGAATATTTAAACAAAGACCCGGGGTAAAGGGTTTTTTTTGAAGGAAGGGGAGCGGGTGAGAGGGAGGTGTAGTTTTCTTGGGGGAGTCTGTCTAAAACCACAAGGATGGAGAAAAGGGGAAACCCCGGGCTTTGTAGTTTATTTGACGGGAGTCTTTGTAAACCCGGGGGACAAGGGGGCCCCGGGGTTTGTGTGTCTCTGGTGCCCTTTGGGGCTGAGGGAAACCCTGGCTGATGTTCCCAGTTGTGGTGGGCAAAGGACAAGTAAGGTCGGGCGTCAGGTCACCCTCAAAACCCTGGTTTCCCAGACAGGGGGGTTTTTTTTGGGCCTTAAACCCGGGAGCAGGGGTTTTGTTTCGTGTGTTTTGTTAGCGCCGCTACATTTGGTAAGCAAGGTGGGAAGGAGACGGGCAAGTCCTTTGAAACCCCCTCAAACCCCTTTCAATCCCCCCACCCCTGTACCTCTATGGTTTAAGGAAACTGTATGAAAGAGTGTTTTTTTAGTAAAAAAGGCAACGGTACTTTATAAAAGGGGCCCAAAAGTCTTCCCACACGGTACACCAAGACCAAGACCCATCACGGCACCACACCGTCCGCCTCAAGGCCGAATCACACAATACCATCATGGTGACACGGCACCGTTTCCATCACATCCGTTACAATTTCTTACATTCAAAAAAAATAAACGTGTTACCAAAACGGTGCGCCGCCGTCACGGTTTCCAATACATCACCGTACTGTCACGTAACGGTTTCTGGGAAAGAGTATTTTAACGTTATAGACTGTGCCGTGCTGATAATTGTCGTTTTCTCAAGGCTTTATGTACCCAAAACAGGGGTCCTTTTTAGAGTTCAATCCTTTTCTTCATCCAACAGAAGTGCTTATTAATGCAAATTTCTTCAACCATAGCCTCTTGAGGCACCATCTCTGCTTAGAGGGTCAGCAGGAACTGCCAAGAATGAGGGAAAACCGTGACAATAGTGTGAATACAAGGCAGGGCCCTGACTGAACGCTGCCATGATTTCAGAGTGTGAACCAGCCTTCACCTGTACCTTACTGAAAAAAACTAATCAACCCTCGCGACTGTGATAGATTCATAAGTGTAAGCAGGGCAAATTTTGTCGATCCTGACAACGGTGCCCTTCAACAACTACAACAATACAACAGGTAGAGATGGTTACCTACAGTGTTACCTAAATATCTTCTAAAAAAAATTTTGTTATTGGGCAACCACCGATTTGAGGCCAAAACTTAGTCCTGAATATTTTCTTGGGGTTTGAATTAATCTGGCTCTCGTTTTTGTCGGAAATCAATTTTTTGTTTACACGTGTGTGGGGGGGGGGGGGGGCAACCTGCCGCTCCAGGTTCCCCCGCAAACATTGCTACGATTCCCCACTGCCATATTAGGGTAATTTTCGTTTTTTCCTCTATCATCTGTTACGAAACCAACCCCACCTCTAACCTAACCTAATCTGATTTAACCCCTAATTTAACTTTCTGGCTGAAATAACGGTAGTTTTTTGGTACTAACTGTATGCCATTATTATTCAATGCGCCATGGGAAATGGGGCTCACAATACTCAGAATGAAGAAAGCTACACGATGATGTAGGTAAGAATCCAAAGGACTTTTGAAAGCCCACTACCAAAATAAACCAATATCTATGCAAATTTTCCATAAAGTCTAAACACATAGCAAAAAGCAACAAAGGCTACCTACCCCATTAAATCTAAGCTATATGTCATAGGTAGCAAAATATTAGAATATAAATTTACGTAGGGGCATCCTGTAATATTTATGACCGTTTTTGGGTTTAAACCCTGTCATTCCCTTGAAATTTTAACTAGTATAATTTTCATTCCCATTCACTGCAATGTGAATATTGTATTTAGGTACATGCCCCATAATCATTTGTTTTCCCCTTTACAAATCCTTTTTTTTTTTTTACTTTTGATATATTTACGATTTTTTTTTCCCCCTCAAAAACACCAATATTTTTGTTTTCTCAAAACCTCCTTGTAAAATAGGGGTGCGTCTTATGCGGAGGTGCGTCTTATGCGCCGGCAAATACGGTAGTCAGTAAATGACTTTATAATTTTAGTAAATAACTTGTAATTTTCTTTAGTAAATAATTTGGTAATTTTACTCACCCTAGTTTGAATGTCGTAGCATTGGATTTTCTATCTCGTATATTGAAAATAGACCCTAAAATTTTCACATCCCCGTATCAAACTGATTCTCGTATATCGAATGCTCGTATAACGGGACCTCCCTGTAGTGTGTATCATCTTCAGTGACACATACAAATCAGTAGTGATGCTATAATTTGTAAGATGGCATCTGGCGACATTATTGCAGCTGGCGACTAAAGTGTTATCTACGGTAATACCAATGAATTCTTACATCACAACATCCTCAACTAGCATAGGTTATATGTAGAACTGTAGAGGGATGACTTATCTCTCTTTCCGAATCTCACACAGGGCTACCGCCGGTGTCTAGGGGGTTGATGTCCAGGGCCTCTCGATTCACTTTACTCCAAACTCCCAACAAGGACAAATAGACCAACGTTGACTTGCAGCTGCTTGTATTTGTTGGGCTATAAATACCTAGATGACCGCTTGCCAAGTGGATTACCGTATTTTATGGCTTATAAGACGCACTTTTTCCCCTAAAAAATACCCTGAAAAATACTCATGCGTCTTCCAAGACAAATGTTGTAGGAGGTTAGCTTAGGTAGCTATTCAATGCAGCCTCTTATATGATGTAACCTCAGTACTTATAGTTGCAAGTATTTCAAATACCATAAGACATTCAAATCAACTAATCTGTCCTCACGCTGTGATGTTTACTGGCACCCAACAGCGCCAACTATCGTCTGCTAGTGTTGATGTATCATTTATCACCAGGCTGTCACACTTATCACAAGGTCTTTTCAGTCCTGAAAATTATCACCCATGACGAATTCATCAAAACTATTTACTTAATTATCATATACAGGCTAAAACTTGTACGATACGCCAAAGAACATGGGAACAGAGCACCAGAAAGACACTTCAGACCACCGCCTACAGATTTTTGTCACCGCCTACTGATTCTTTTTTTCTTTGAAATTTCTTTCCAAAATCAGGGTGCGTCTTCCAAGATGCAGCGTCTTATAAGCCGTAAATTACGGTAATCCTTTTGTACAGTGGTACAGACTCCGACTGTAGTGAAGTCAATGTTTAAACAGTGTGAGTTCGAGTCTCACTAAGGTCAATATACCGTATATGGCTGCGTATAAGACGACCCCCAAAATTTCTAGTAAAAACGTAGGTTTTGGGCTATACTCGCCATATAAGACTACTCTCCAAGGTAGACCACTCAGCTTATACAAGGTTAGGTACAAACAGCACATACGGTGGTCTTAAAATTTTATTGACATTTAAAAACATATTAAAAATTTGAATATATTAGGAGTAGGTAGAATAATAAAGTTCTTAAAAAATTTCTATCTATGCAAATTCCTCTCTTGCCTGCTGTTAATTCATATACCACTCACGTGTATTCTCTGTGTACAGCATATATATATAGGACGACGGTTGCACATGGCACTCCTCAACACATCATTCTGGTTGCAACCATACACATACAGGGAGGTCCCATTATACGAGCATTCGATATACGAGAATCCGATGATACGAGATGTGTACATTAGGGTCTATTTTCAATATACGAGATCGAAAATCCAATGCTACGACATTCAAACTGGGGTGAGTAAAATTACTAAGCTATTTACTAAAGTAAATTACAATTTATTTACTAAAATTATAAAGTCATTTACTGACTATATGATTGTACCTAAGGTTGTACGATAATCAATCTGAAAATATGATAATTCTCGTGGCTCGGTACGACAATGTGGCCTACAAAAATTCACAACCCCGGGCGAGAAGCCAGCAACGGAGGTAGTATGGCCAGCAACAACCTGCTCGCACTACCTAGATACTACTTTCCCTAATGACGGAAGCTACAAAGCTCCCTCGGTAGGTCGTAAACGAGTAGGAAGGTTGTGACTGGCTAAGGCGTCATCCGTCACCAGCCAATGACAAACAGTTTTTAAAACTTCTCGACCAATCACAAGCCAGCGAGAGATATTTTCGGGCAAGAATGGCATGCCAGACTGCCTCTCTCCGCCTTCTGTCCCCGTCATCTAAAACTAATTCTCGTTTTATTTGGAATGCTTGCGTTTTAGGGAGTTTTAATGTATCAGATAGTAAGATATATAAGTAAGGAGCCTGTGTTGCTAGTGTATTGGTGGTAGAAGGTGTGTATATGGGTTAAAATAGTGAATATTTGTTATGGGGCCGCCCCGCGGCAAGAATTTCTCCGTCACTCACTGCCCCGCCAGCAGTCACCTCATCATAACATCTTTAAATCACCCTTATTTAAGGTGACACACGTGTGTTGACGGAATTTGGGGGTAACTGGTATGGGGTATTTATAACTCGTCAACGTTACTTGAATGATATTACTTGGGGATGATTTGATAAAAGATTACAACTTGACGGGAGGATTTAACTTAGTCTTATGACTTCACTATGTGATTTTAATGTGACCACGTCTCACTGCGGAGAGTAACGAAATGGGGGATGTATTTAAGGGGAAAAGTTAAGGATTTAAGTTAAGGGAACGCGCTGCCACCAGCCCCGGCGAGTAACTCACTGGATTACTCCCTGGGCACGTTTGATTAATATTAATATTAGATTTATCTTGGTAGTCGTGGTTGGTACGTGGTATTGTACCGAGGAAGGCTGAACTCTTTTGGAAGTGTGGGGAATTACTGTCCTAACACAGAATAATCACCTGGGTTTTATAATAACACAAGAACTATATTTGCAAATATCATCCTATTTATTCGCCATGAAACATTATTGCTGTTTGAGACCGTAGACACATACATAAACTCTAATCTGGAATGGGCAAGCTTCTTTAGAGCATAATCTCCCTTACAGAATCATTCTTAGAATTACCATCTATATACCCATCGACTGAGCACTATAGGTATACATTGAATATATATATATAGGAAAGAGAATGTGAGAATACGGAGTTGGGTGTGTGGATACACAATGACCATGTGTTCTTGAGAGGAAGGCGTGGGACGCCTCCCGTTGAAGCCTCTCCCTAGGTGAGAGATGGATGGAGACTCCTATTAATAATACTTATAAGGATGGGTAGACCTCCTTTACATTAGCGTGAACTAAACATTTGTTTCCCATATTTGAAAATATAGATAACAAGGAAAAAAGGGGGGGGGGTTAAGGGAACGCGCTGTCCAGCGACTTACCTAGGTGAGAGATGTATGGAGACTGCCGTCTTGGCGTTATGGCCCACCCGCACAAAAGGGAAGTTGTTTGAATGGTCTCGCCGTGACCTCAAATGAAAAGCTTATAATCCCGAAATAACTATTTAAGTAATGAAACTCGCGTACATAAGATCAGGCTGTCTATAATATAGACCTGTTACTTTGATATAGAAGAATTTAATATGCTTAAGCTAATACCCGAGAAGGGTGTGATACGTTGTCACGTCAAATGTCCGAACGCATTTTTAAGAGTGGTATGGTATGAAATATGGAGCATAGAAATTTGGTAGGTTTTCATTTTAGCGTGTATCGTTACTAACACGTCCATATATGACCATAACCGATAACGATGGGGATTATTTTGAAAGACCTTAAGAATCTGGGAGTGAAACTTGGTCTGACCAGATAGCTGGGGAAAGATAACAAGATTTGAAATCATTAGTTATCACTGATCGCAGAATAATTATCACACGGAACTTGCCTCGCATACGGGATGTCGGGGGGGGGAGGAAGGGAAAGAAGGAAGGAAGAAAATGGCGGAAAAAGGAAAGAAGAAAGACAAAATGGTGGTTTAGGAAGAGGCGATGAGTCACCCGTGAAACAAAGAGAAAATATTAACTACTGACAAGACATAGCTCGGGAATTTTATGATAATAATTCTCCTACTATCTCTCCCGAATAATGGGCATTACACACGGTGCTACATTGATTTAGATAATGACACGTGTATATAACATCTCACCATAATCACTAAGTTGTATAATAACTAGTGATAAGACGTTTAACCCTGCCCAAACCTACACAGCGCGCCAAAATATTGTTCGCCGCATCATAACAGACGCTCCCATAAGGGAATTCTGAAAATGTACTCTATAGCAGCCTAGTGACTTCTGAGAGAGATATCCTACATATGGCAGCATGTTTAAAGCACGGGCAGTCCATCAAGACCGTTGAGGAATGTTCAGATGCCACTTGTCAATTATAGACGAAGCATTTTGAAAAGGATCGCCTCACTCCCCGCGAGTAATTTGAACAGACACGCGTTGGTATAACTATCATTATTTTCATAATGGGTGGCAAGAAAGACCTAACAAAGGAGCAAATTAAAGTTATTGTGACTCTACACAAGGCAGAGAGGCCAGAGGAAGAAATATCAAGGATTGTGGGTGTTACGAGGAGATGTGTGATGAAGTGGGTGGAGTGTTTCATGAACGTGGCGGGGTGGCAGCACCATAACATAAAGAAGTGGCCACAGCGAGGATGTAAAACATCAGCAAGCACCGTAAATGTCATGAAACGTCAAGTGGATGCCAATCCTCAAATAGGAGCAAGAAAATTATTACGACATGACATTTACATCCTCGCCCTACATACATCGGGAAAATTAGATAACATTTGGGACACTAAGTTACATCTTAGCTGCCACTGAACCCCATGCTGGGTTTCACAGCAGTGAAGTCACCAGTGTGCCCTGGTAGTGCAAGGACATTCACTCCTTTATGATAAACAATAAACAGAGAAATAAAATGCAACACAACAAATGGATGTGAGGATTACGAGGAAACAAACACGTGAGGATCAATCACCTATACATATCTGATGTGAATATAGCATGTTCAGGCATCCCTAGTTTTCAACAGTTTCTATCAAAAACTATACACACTGCACCTTCAGATAATTTCATGAGTAAATGTACAAAATAGTAAAATCTACTAGTAAATTAACAAAGTGTACGAATCATACATACGTCAAAATTACGATTTGTACACTTCAATTTCTTATTTGTTGGGCAGCCATTTTGAAAACGGTGGCCATTTTGAATTTGAAAATACCAAAAATAGATTTTCTGGATCAAAATACCCTGGAATTCATGTATTTGTTGACCCTCTTGTGTGAATTTTCAAGGGATGTATGGTATTTTATGTATTTTGATATAATTTTGGCGGCCATTTTGTGTTATGCTAATTATCTCATATTGCCCAAGGCTGACAGCGAGCCAACATATATATTTTTCAAACCGGATATGTTGGCAAACAAAATCCACTGAAAAAAAACCTCAAGACCCCAAAACAAGGTTATAAGAAAAATGTACTTTTGGCTGCCGGACTAATAAATATTGATGCAACGCATCTGAATGCCAAAAAAAAAAGTTCTTCTGTTATTCTATAAATTGTTTGGATGACATGCATTACGATGAAACGGTCTAAGATAGCAATTTAAGGAAAAATACTCTCCTCCGGTGTCAAAGCTATATGTTTTTTTATATGTATATTGTAGTTGTAGCATATTTTATTGGGAGCGATGTTCACACAGTTTTCTAAGACAGTTGTGGAAATTATTCACTATACCACCCTCTCAATTAATAGAGAGTGGTAATTTAGTCTCCCCCCTTTGTAATGAGGGAGGTGTTGTTCGTTTCTCTGTAGGGAGGAGAGCAGAAGTGTAATACAGTTATAATGGTATTGCGTATAAATTAAGCTAATTTAAGTAAAGTAAAAGTATTGGGATATGGTAAATAAACAATCCCAGTGGTATTAACCATTACCACCTTAATTAGAATGACTGGGTTAAATATAGTCTGCTGTTAAAAAAATTCGCCTCGGATTGACACGTCGACTAAGCGACGTGTATACAAGCCATCAGCGGGGATGGAGGGCGGTTCACTCCCAGTTCCCACCATAGCAAGACGTTCCCACCTCATGCTAGCTTCTCAAGTAAAAGACGAGAAGTTGTATACGTATATATAAACCGAGTCTTCGGTTAAAACCAAGGACGTGTCTTAGCGACAAGTGATGATCTCGCCCGGGATTATAGCCTGACTGGTATCTCACTGACTGGACTCTCCTCACCCCCGGCCCTCAGTCTGCCGCGCCACGCTGGCCAGCCTGTCTGTGGAGTATTTGATGAAGTCCTCCAAGTCATATCGACCCTCCTATAAACCTGATAAGTACCTTAGTTAGTGCTAGCTGGGGTAAAGTTTTGAGTAAATATTGGTTGGGTATTTTAGAGGTTGTTATCAGGGTTGTTTGATTTAAATCAAGTTGATTTTAATCACTGATTTAAATCAAATGATTTTTTTTTTTAAATCACTGATTTAAATAAATATTTTTTTTTTTTTTAAATCATTGATTTAAATCATAACCTTATCATTATTTTAAAACAAGAGGGGAAAGAAGGAAAATTAAGCAAATGGGCTTTATGAACACCAATTTTATCATTGTACACACAACCCTCGTTTTCCCGGACTACACTACCCTCCCGAGTTTCATGCTATGCGAGTTTCGCGATCCTCGAGTTTCGCGCTGAGTCCTAAATTCTTATCATCCCGACTTTCGCGCATTATATCCCCGAGTTTCGCGTTTTTTTTTTTTTTTTTTTTTTTTTTGTGTGTGTGTGTGTGTGTGTGTTTGTGCCTACAGCGCCGTTAGGCAGTGACCTCCAGGAGTGGGATGGTAGGCCCATCCCACTCCTGGGATGGAGGTTAACTTGAGGGCTGGGATGGTTGGCCCTCGTCCGTGGTGGCGCAGACAGAATTTCTATAGTGACGCCTGTGATTAGAGGCTCATGCCGCCCCCTGTGTCCTCCGATGCACTCGCAATCGAAGGTAGAGTTAATGGGCAGCGTGTGGGTGTTCTTAGGCCACTCAACGGTGCAGAGAAAGATTTTAAGTGGATTTTACAGCCCTCATCAAGGATCGAACTCGGATCACCGAGAACGCCACTCGGAGACTTCTTCTTCTTCTTGTAACCTTTTCTGCTTAGTATCACTGTAGGTCGTCTGTCAAGCTCGTGCTCGAGCTTGACACATATCTTGACGCTAACCACTCTGCTACCGCCTCCCATATGAGACGTACGGGACACGTCTTCCTTCCTTCCTGCTTAGTATAGTATTATAATAGGCTTAGTATAGCTTGTATGTAGTTTTGCTTTGTTTTTTTTCCTTTTGTTTGTGTTTTTCTCTACAGGAGCAGCCGGTGTCGCATAAGATAGGTAACACCTCGAAATAAGTAGCACCTTACCCTACTATTTACCACAAAATACTCCTTTATAAGTGATTAACCATGACGTGTGTGGTACTGTGGTTTCTGGAGGTACTGGAGGAGACGAGAGAAGAGAGGAAGGCATTGTGACAGTGTTATTGTCATATAACACTCACACAACCATCAGCTGACAAGATCTGTGTCAAGCTCACTCACTCAGACCAAAACAGCATCCGCTGGGTGACTCCCAACTCGAGCTCAATCTCAAGCTCCTCTCCTCCCTCCTCTTCTCTACGTAGTGTTGGCCGAAGCCACCACCCCGGGAGGCGGGTCACAAACCCTAGGCTAACACCCAGTACCCATTCACTGCTGGGTGGACAGGGGCTTGGGGCATTTTCAGGATATTTTTTGGGGGAAAAAGTGAGTCTTATAAGCTGTAAAATACGGTAGGTACACAGCCCTCAAGTTAACCTCCAGGGCCTACCATCCCACCCCTGGAGGTCACTGCCTAACGGCGCTGTAGGCACACACACACACACACCAAAAAAAAAAAAAAAAAATGGACTAAATAAGCATTTTTACAGTGTTTTTAATACCCGAGTTTCGCGATCCGCGAGTTTCGCGCTATGCCTCCGGAAGAGAGCAAGCGCGAAACTCGGGAGGGTAGTGTAATAGGGGGGAGCATTGGTCCGGGAACCACAAACGTCCGGGAATCGCAACAGTCCGAGGCCATTACCCACCCCCGGACGTTTATCCTACTCAAGTATTTACTGTCCGGCAACCGCCAATATCAACTACCCTGCCGCGGACTTTTACTTCAATTTGTTGTTGTTTTTAGGGCTGCGAGGATCCCTTGGGGAACACAAGCAGCAGAAAGTGTTCAATAGTCTCAGAGACGTTCCTGCAACAGGGGCAGTGGGGGTCGGGGGACTAACAAAGGCTGTGCAGGTGAACCGTGAGTGTCTTGTACCCAAATGTAAACAATACGACTGCTGACCATGCTGCCACCTGGGTGGATGCCCGCCGCCGCCAGCAGGGTGGGCTGGTCAAAGTGGCAACGTTCAGGGTGAGGAGTTGAGAGCGTAGCAGTACATGGTGAGAGTGGAAGCGCGGACACCACCAGAAAGTGTTCAATAGTCTCAGAGACGTTCCTGCATCAGGAGCAGTGGGGGTCAGGGGACTGACGGAGGTGGTGCAGGTGAACCGTGAGTGTTTCTTGTGCCCAAATGTAAACAATACTACCGCTGACCATACTGCCACCTGGCGGGAGGCACGGACACTGACCAGGGGTGACAGGAGATGCTCGGACCACCGGACAACTTTGTCGATTTACGGACTGGACCAGGCATTTGTCCGGGACTCTGACATATCCCCGGATCTAGGATTTTGTCCGGCAAATCCGATATCCGGGAAATGGAGGTCCGGGAAAACGAGGGTTGTGTGTAGTATAATTATATCATAATGAGACTAAATGAGTGGTGTGGGGGAATCCACGGTGGCACTTTAAAATAGGAAATTGCCATGTGGCTGTTTTCACGGAGTTTTTTTTTTTTCTCAATTATATATATATTTATGTTGTACTGTACAAAAAGCCACACTACCATAACCAAAAGTTAAATATGCATGTTACTTTTGTTTATAAAAGCCAAAGTGATATTAACCAAAGTTTAATTAATATTCATATGATATGATCAAACAAAAAATATAATTCTCTTGTTTAACCGCCGAAGTAACTATTACTACAACAGAAATCCCTTTGAATATGATTGACTTCCCATTGGGAAGTCAAGTAGCAAGGATGACTATGAAAAATTAGGCCGAACAGCATGATATAGCAAAATCAGGCAATATTTTGTGTAGCTGACTCATCACAGACAGAATGATGAACTTTCATATGCAAGCTAGGAGGTTATTACCAGAGGTCAAATTAATAATCATTTGGTGTGTCTTGGGGGGGGTAAAGCTTGCAGGACAGTAAAGACTGCCCACTCGATCCCCCAGCCAATAGGAACCACGAATGGGACAGGGCCAGTCTGGATGTGTTTTTGCGAGCATCAGTGCAGCCTGGGCCAGCCTAGACCGGTGTAGACAGGCCTGGCAAACGACGCAAAAACGCGCTGATAGACCTAGGCCTATTGATGTGAAAACATCCATCATAGAAATAGAAAATATGTAAATTCATCTGTATTTCATGTTATATGCATTTTTTAGTCACTTATTCTTTCTCTTTTTAGTTATAAATATGCTAAATAATATCCTGTAGTAGTTAGATTTCATGTAGAAAATAAAATTAATAAAAATAAAAAATATTATTTTAATAAATGGATTTTTTGGATTAAAAAAAAAAAAAAAAAAATCAACAACCCTGGTTGTTATGGCACTGGATAGAGATTATATGTACAGTCAAACCTCGGGTTTCAAACGTCTCACTTTTTGAACAAATTGGTTCACGAACAGAATTTCAAACTCATAATTGCACCGATTGCCGTACGATAACTCGGTTGCCGAACAAGCTACTCGGCAAGAGCAGCTGGCAGAACCAGGATGGACCATAAAAATTTCATCAGGGCTGGAACCCACGAAGCACTTACAACCTTTTTTTTGGTGGGAAGTCCGACTTCGGTGGTAACTCGAACCCACAGCGCTGCTAGGTCATATATTTTGTGGTAAACGTGCACGCTGGCCCACGACTACTTGAGACTGGTACACTAGGGTCTCACATAAAACGAGAAATTGGTCGATAAACGAGGTCGTTTTATGTGAATTCGCTCTATGTGAAATGCATAACCTATGGGAAAAATTGATATTGGTCGATCGGTCCTCCCGTGCATACCCATACATTTACAGGGAAGTCCCGAAGATACGAGCAGTTAGGTTCCACCTGGCATACTCGTAAAGCAAAATCTCGTATAGCGAAATACATAACTAATGGTAAAATATAGGTTTGGTTCCAGGACCCCATCAAAGACATGTTTTTCAACCTAAAATAAACCGTAGCGGCCCCAAGGTTGGGGCCGCACACCTGGCAAATTACCCCTAAAGGTCAGGCTGCACACTTGGCTAATTACCCTTCAGGTCATGCCTTGCTTGGGGTGACCTGACTGGGGTCAACCAAAATCCCCCTTTGTCCAGCCCAGGAGTCCTGTATTCAGTCAGTTACCTACCAACCACTACAGTGAGAGGAACACCACTCCTCCTCTCCCTGTGTTCCTCTCACTTTAGTGGTAGGTAGGTAACTGGCTGAATACAGGACTCCCAGCCTGGACAAAGGGGGATTTTGGTTGACCCCAGTCAGGTCACCCCAATCAAGGCGTGACCTGAAGGGTAATTAGCCAGGTGTGTGGCCCCAACCTTGGGACCTCTACAAAACTATACCAAACACAACAAACACAATGTTTGAATGTCGTAGCATTGGATTTTCGATCTCGTATATTGAAAATAGACCCTAATTTACTCAGCTCGTATCATTGATTTCTCGTATACCGAATGCTCGTATAACGGGACTCCCTGTATACTCATTCACACCCATGCATATCAAAACATATATAAATGATAAGTTATGCATAGAAATGATGAAATAGGCATATTGTTGCTTACCTAAAATCTAATAGGGATTATCTACAGGGGGCGAGGGTTCCGAGGCATCTTGGAGGTCACTCATCGTCACATCGGTCGGAGCTCGCACGCTTACTGCTGATAACATAAACAAACCCACAACAACGAAAATGTACCGTCGAATGAAAGCCATCAATAAATTACGATAACTGACAATGTCGTGAATGGATAATGTCATAACATATATCCTTCACATGAATGGGTTTTTTTGGTAATAATGGACGAGAACTGCATGGTCGCTACCGTCGTTCCCCACCTCATGCCACCCTCACCCCACCTCCGTGGCGACACGCCGCCACCGTGCCCCTCCTCACTCCACGCCAGGGACACACAGCCTTTGTTCAGTACGATATTTCGGCGCTGTATACGAGAACTCCTCGGATTTTCCCTACTCTGGTGGCGGAGTCGTTCTATATGATCCCATTCGTTCCTAATGAAAATTTTGGAATTTTATTTATTCTTAAAAATTAATAATAATTGATTAATTTTTTAGATTTTAATATTTTAGGTCATTCGTTTTATAGGGGAAACGCTCTATGCGAACACGTCTTATGTGGGACCCTAGTGTATTAGGAGAGGTAGGAAGTCTCCAGGCTCGCTTATTACTGCTTGGTATGCTATGAAATATAAGTTTTCTAGGTGAATGTAGACATTAGGGTGCGTCAAGTAATAGAGGTTGAATTTCAAAATGAAATGAAGTTAATGAGGAACGCTTTATTCTTTTCCTTTTACAACAAAAACAAAGTGACAGAAAAATTATATTGATTGGACGATATCTTCATGTCGCGCAGTGACCATACTTCTTGGCCGTCGGATACATTTTCCGGTGGTCTTCGACAACTTGAAGGAGGCATTGCAGCTGGTCCTCCGACTTCGTGCGAGGGTTCTTAGTGAAATCCTGCACAAGAGCGACCCCTCGTTCCACGGCGTCGTTGGTGATGAGAAGGCCACGTACTCGCCTTGCCCCGGCCTGGTACATGGGGTTCGTCCCCCACATAGCAGGATCGACGTCGAGGAACCCTTTGTCGATGTCCAGCAGATCCAGGAATTTTTCTGTGTTTTTCGTGACGAAGGAGGCACGGTCTTGTTGTCTAAGTCAGCCTCCTCGACGCAAACCTTGGGTGGAGGTTCCTCTGATCCCTCCATGCTTCGGAGGTTGGCAACAACATTCCGCTTCTCCAGGGGCATCTCATCGTCAAAAAGCGTAAGTCCAACTGTCACTTCAGACAGGTACCACATGTGACGTCCCAACGCTTTCAGCCCTGACTCTCTGATCGCCTTGTTCGTCTCTTTCGCGAGGGCTTTGTAAAGGTCAAGGTCGTTTCTTAGGGCATTTGCTGAACACGCAGCTGAGAACCACGCTCGAATGTAGTAGTGTACAATGAAGATGCAGAACTCGTCCAGTTTTGGAGGAACTGCGGCCTTGACTGCGCGTGAACTGGACGGCCGCTGTTTCTGGTATTCTGCGAACTGAGACGCGAAGATCCACATTTTCAGAGCGTAAATCGCTCTTGCCATCCATTGAACCCGATGGACTGCTCCCGGCTTGTGGAAAAAGATCTTCTTGCGTCCATGAGGGATTCCACCAAGGAACACAACGGCTAGTTCTAACAATTCCCGGTAGTTGTCACGTGGGTGGTCCTTTTGGAGGTAGCCTTGGCAGAGTTTGAGGATGTCGTCCACCCAGTCCTCCTTGAGCTCTTCGTTTGCTGTCCTGTACTGGTCTTGTTCAACATACGGCCAGAACTCTCGGAAACGGACAAAGGCAGCGATATCTGGACTTTGTGATGTTTCTGGGATGAGGGCCGAGAAAACAGTTCCCAGCAGAATTTCCAGCATATGATGGCGACAGGCCAGATGCAGCAGATCACGACCAAGGCTTTGCTGCAGTCGAACGCACACTCCACCCTTGGATCCCGTATTCGTCGCCGTTGTGTCGAAGCACAGCGCTCAAATTCGATCGGAGATAGCCCACTCGGATATAACGGAATGGATGGTGTTTGCCGTAGGCTCCGCTTTGCCGTCAGTGATGGGAACTGCGAGGATCTTCTCCACGCCTTCTCCAGAAACCAGGATCGGCAGTCGGTCCATAACGCCTTTGTTTGTGAGGGATGGCATTAGTTTTCCATCCCAGTGGAGTGTGAGCGGTACATCAGGAGCAAACTTTTCTTTGAGCTCTGCAGCCTTTTCCTGGCGATGACGTTTTCGCTGCCGATTGATCGTGCTCGCGCTCAACGACAATTCTCGAGTGTTCGCTCCAAGCTCCTCCGCGAATGGAAGCAGCACGTGTGCAGCTTTACGGTCACTAATGTTGGTCCGGTCCAGAGCAGCAGAAACTTGCGGGGATATGATTTTCTTCTGCGATGGTGCACGGCGGGATCGTTTTGGTGGAGGAGATGCTATCACGTCTTACTCTTCAGGCGAAGAGGACGAGGTCAAAGACTTGAGTTCAACGGTGGCCTGCCTTTCTGCGAACGCTTGACTTTCCTGTGCAGCCCGACTTCCGTCATCGTCCCTCCGCTGCTGTGTCCGTGTCTCTTTTTCCACCCAGGCCCGATCCATACCACCCATCTTCCCCTGCCTGCCCGGCTTCCTCTGAGCTTCAAGGAAGTCACGGTCCTCCTTGATCGTGATCTTGGACATGGCGTCGCGATGTGCTACATCGAACAAATTTTTCAGGCAAGCCACGAAATTGGCTCGGTTTTCCTCAGCTTGCCCTGTTGTCCGGGATTTTTATTTCTTCAATCCGTTGTACTCTTCGTGCAGACGCCGTACTTTCTTGAGGATATCACACGGATCAATGGTCGGAATATTCGCCTTAGAGTACTGATGTTGAACATTGAGTGCCGTCTGCCGAACTGAGAACGCCAAATCACGCGGGTTTAGCTTTGCGTGGTACTGCAAAACACACAGGACTTCCTCACGGTTCGGGAGAACACTCGATGGCAACTCTTGAGTTGCTGGGGCTCCTACGAGTCATAACTTGTCAGTGGACCTCGTGGAAGACATCTGTAAAAAAGAAAAACAAGTCAATAAACAAAATAATAATAAAAAGGAGAATAAACACGTCAATAACAGGATAAACCAATACTGAAACAACTTAAAACCAAGTCTATAAACAGAAGAATAATAAACAGGAGAATAAACAAGTCAATAACAGGATAAACCTATGCTGAAACCACATCTTCCCCACAAAACTGTGCGAAGCGGGATCATGCCTTCGTTGCATGGGGTGGTGCAATAGGGACAAACTTTGAAGCGTCTGCGCGACATGAAGATGTCACGCTACAAGACTAAGATTTTGCTGGTAGTGCTTTCTCATCAATACACATGAACGGTCCGCGTTAAAATCCGAACACTTTCAATTTTTTGACGCACCCTAGTAGACATATTATCGCATTTGAATGGCTATTATTCATATATATGAGTAAAGAGATGAAATACAAGCATGTGTCTCATCCACGTCTGGCAGCGCGGCCGCGGCAGCAGCAGTAGGATCATATAGCCTGTGAGGTGGATATCAACACCAAGGGAGTTTTCTTTGTACACACAAACCTCGATTTCCCGGACTAATAGGGGGGAGCACTGGTCCGGGAACCGCAAAAGTCCGGGAATCGCAAATAAAGAAATTAAAAAAAAATAAAAATGTCCGATGCCATTACCCACCCCCGGACGTTTATCCTACTCTAGTATTTACTGTCCGGCAACCGCCAATATCAACTACCCCGCCGCGGACTTTTACGTCCGCTGAGCATGCAGCCACCTGGCGGGAGGCAGCAGAAAGTGTTCAATAGTCTCAAGAGACGTTCCTGCACCAGGGGCAGTGGGGGTCAGGGGACTAACGGAGGCTGTGCAGGTGAACCGTGAGTGTCGTGTGCCCAAATGTAAACAATACGACCGCTGAGCATGCTGCCACCTGGCGGGAGGCAGCAGAAAGTGTTCAATAGTCTCATAAATGTTCTTGCACCAGGAGCAGTGGGAGTCAGGTGACTGACGGAGGCTGTGCAGGTGAACCGTGAATGTTGTGTGCCCAAATGTAAACAATACGACCGCTGAGCATGCTGCCACCTGGCGGGAGGCGCGGACACTGACCAGGGGTGACAGGAGACGCTCGGACCGCCGGACAACTTGGTCAATTTACGAACAGGACCAGGCATTCCAACGTAAAAAAAAAATAATAATAAATAAAAAAAAAAAAAAAAAAAAAAAAAAAAAAATGTCCAAGACTGACATATCCCCGGACCTCGGATTTTGTCCGGTAAATCCGATATCCGAATCGAGGTCCGGGAAATTGAGGTTTGTGTGTATTTAGTAGGTGTGTGAGGACCCCTTGAGGGATCCTATGATCCCTGGTGATATCCTATGGTGCTATCACAGGCGTGGGAACTGACCTGTCTTTTTCAGGAAGGCACAGGTGAGGCGGATGATGGCGGGTTTTGAGAGAGGCGGAGGGCGGGGCAGGCCGCCCGTTCCTCCGCCACGGTAGGTTGGGCAGGGTTAAACGTCTTATTACTCGTTATTATACAACTTAGTGATTATGGTGAGATGTTATATACACGTGTCATTATCTAAATCAATATAGCACCGTGTGTCACCTTAAATAAGGGTGATTTAAAGATGTTATGATGATGTGACTGGCTGGGCAGTGAGTGACTGAAACATTCTTGCCACGGGGCCACCCCATAACACAAATATTCACTATTTTAACCCACATCACGCATTATGCATGAAATACAGCTAAAAAGGTAAATAAATGTCTTTATTTTGGGGGTCAGGAACGGATTAATCCGTTTTATATTGTTTCTTATGGAAAAATTTGTTTAGATTTTAGAACAAATCGGTTTTAGAACAACTTTTGGGAACGAATTATGTTCGAAAACTGAGGGCGTGTTTGTACATGTATTATGAAACATATATGTTATTAGGATGTGATAATTTCGGAGGTGTATGTACGCGTGTCTGCCTCTGTCAGCAACACATCTTTGATATTGTGTTGTCGGACAGACGCTATCTCCTTGATAATGTTTACATGGACATAATGGTGGTGTTCCCTCACTCCTTTCATTCTTGAGAATGCACAGTCAGTTGTGTGTGCCTGGGGCTAATTGCCACTTACCACAGTTGAAAAGCATTGCACACCTGGACATACACAGCTAACTTTGGGTGTGTTTGATTCATCACCATGTGGACAGCGAGTGGACCATCGCATTCACCACATTCACTATAGTCTATTCACTTAAGCCTGGATTCCTGGGCTGGGAGCTGCTCGCTGCCTAGCCGAGTTTGTAAGGACGTCGCTGATTGGCTGATAGACTCGGGCTGGGTGGCGATGGTGGTGGTACTTGCCTCGCAGCAACCCAAAACCCTTGCGTTGCCTCAGAAAAATATTCATATTTCTTGGCTTTACTCATCTCTTACACAAAATAGGCCTATTTTGTTTGCATCAGTAAATCAGGCAGTGATTGTTCAACAACAACACGCCATTCATAACTCAATAGGGTAAAAAATAAAGTCATGACTGACTATCACAAGAGTAGGCGGACTTTTAGGTTTTCAGTGCATTGAAATGTTGTACTCCTACCCGATATAACCAAGCTACCAGATAATAGTTATGAAAGCTGAGCCTACCATCGTGTTCATAATACATTGCTGCATATCATGAGCATAAAAAAAATACAGTAAGACGACACTAATATTAAGATAATTAAAGTTAAGTAAAAGTGTATAAACATTATTTCTTGCTTATTTTGCTTCAACTCGCTCTAACTCCATAAGTTTTGGTCACATTCAATTTTCAAGAACTGTTTCAAAATCCTTATACTTTTCCGCTTCCTGTGGTATGTAGCACGTACCAATAAGGAAAAGAGTAGGTGGTCAAAATGGCTAAGAAAGTTAAACTGTTTCAAACTGGTGCCGTGACGGGTGGAGCCTCTGATAGCTCTCCCGAAAACAGTCTCTCCTATATAGGGAGCAATGCTCACCCGTCACTGTGCCAGTTTGCAGTAGTAGTTTTAACTTTCTTAGCCATTTTGACCACCTACTCTTTTCCTTATTGGTACGTGCTACATACCACAGGAAGCGGAAAAGTATAAGGATTTTGAAACAGTTCTTGAAAATTGAATGTGACCAAAACTTATGGAGTTAGAGCGAGTTGAAGCAAAATAAGCAAGAAATAATGTTTATACACTTTTACTTAACTTTAATTATCTTAATATTAGTGTCGTCTTACTGTATTTTTTTTATGCTCATGATATGCAGCAATGTATTATGAACACGATGGTAAACTCAGCTTTCATAACTATTATCTGGTAGCTTGGTTATATCGGGTAGGAGTACAACATTTCAATGCACTGAAAACCTAAAAGTCCGCCTACTCTTGTGATAGTCAGTCATGACTTTATTTTTTACCCTATTGAGTTATGAATGGCGTGTTGTTGTTGAACAATCACTGCCTGATTTACTGATGCAAACAAAATAGGCCTATCTTGTGTAAGAGATGAGTAAAGCCAAGAAATATGAATATTTTTCTGAGGCAACGCAAGGGTTTTGGGTTGCTGCGAGGCAAGTACCACCACCATCGCCACCCAGCCCGAGGCTATCAGCCAATCAGCGACGTCGTTACATACTCGCCTAGGCATCGAGCCGCTCCCAGGAATCCAGCTTAAGTGAATAGACTATAGTTCCTGTGTAAGCAGCTGTTCAACAATGAAAGGACACCTTCCCTATATAACACGCCGAGCGGCCGGAAGGAGGGCAGAAGCCACTGGAGACGCGACCCTGGCTCTCCGTTACAAGACTCCATGCGAGTCTCTGTGTGGGCCACTTAGTGTGTGGTCTTAGTGTCTTAAGGCCGATTTCACAGTCTTTGGTAAGCTCCCTAACCAAAAGCCTTACCAACCTGGTAACATTCCTTACTAACAAAGAGATCTGATTTCGCAGTCGCTGTTTTCATGAACCAGGAGCTCCCCAAACTAGTAAGGATCCCAACGAAACAAAGACGGCAGATTCGGTACTGTTAGTATGCATGAGTGGCGGAAAATGTAAACATTCCATCCAGTCAGTAAATAATTTCTATTTACGCACATAATTATAAATAATAACAACGATTATTTATAATACACACAAACCTCGATTTCCCGGACCTCGATTTCCCGGATATCGGATTGCTGGACATGATCCGAGGTCCGGGGATATGTCAGTCTCTCAGGCAATTTTTTTTTTTTTTTTTTTTTTAACGTTGAAATGCCTGGTCCTGTTCGTAAATTGACCAAGTTGTCCGGTTGTCCGAGCGTCTCCTGTCACCCCTGGTCAGTGTCCGCGCCTCCCGCCAGGTGGCAGCATGCTCAGCGGTCGTATTGTTTACATTTGGGCACACAACATTCACGGTTCACCTGCACAGCCTCCGTCAGTCACCTGACTCCCACTGCCCCTGGTGCAAGAACATTAATGAGACTATTGAACACTTTCTGCTGCCTCCCGCCAGGTGGCAGCATGCTCAGCGGTCGTATTGTCTACATTTGGGCACACGACACTCACAGTTCACCTGCACAGCCTCCGTTAGTCCCCTGACCCCCACTGCCCCTGGTGCAGGAATGTCTCTTGAAACTATTGAACACTTTCTGCTGCCTCCCGCCAGGTGGCTGCATGCTCAGCGGACGTAAAAGTCCGCGGCGGGGTAGTTGATATTGTCGGTTGCCGGACAGTAAATAAATACTAGAGTAGGATAAACGTCCGGGGGTGGGTAATGGCATCGGACTATATATATATATATAGAGAGAGAGAGAGAGATTTTTTTTTTTTTTTTCCCTTAACTTGCGATTCCCGGACTTTTGCGGTTCCCGGACCAGTGCTCCCCCCTATTAGTCCGGGAAATCGAGGTTTGTGTGTATTCTACTTAAATTTATAATTTATATTTAGTTATTTATATATAATTTTTATTTATATTTATTACTTATATTTATAATAACAACTTTGGTATATCTTACGCATATGTACCTACAATATTACTGGAGTTTAGAAGACTATAGTGTGACAGATAAAATTATTAAATTGGCCGTTATTGTGGCTCACTAAGCAAAATTTATCAATATCTCATTTTCATACCACGCACATACACGGCACATAACGCTGAATTGATCAGAAGGATCTGTAACAGTTTAAAATTCTTCATCTATCCCACTCTCACTTGCAAGACTGTTCACATCTTTGCTATTTAGGTGTTGGTGTACTCTGCACTCTCTACATCCAGCTTCCTCATCAGTACTCATCACCACAGTTCAGTCAATGTAACGGAATAATGGAAAAATTTAATCTCCACCAGGAGCGAGCGTGGCCACGGGACACTGAGGCTGGGAGGCGACTGAGTGTCACTGAGGCATAGTAGGCTAGTACAGTCCGTGATTCCTACGTAATGCTGTGGGACGTGTCTTGTACATGTCTCGGTCCGGTTACGATGTAATTCTGTTTAATCGTATACCAACACAGTGCAACTAATCGAAGCACATACCGTGGCAAATAAAACCTAGATTCATGGCCAATTGGCCATCTTTAAAAAAAATCTAGGTGAATAAGAAACAAGAATGGTGCAACACTGCTTGTGTCTGTGGTGTCATCTCTGCTGCACACCAGCCTTGAGTCTCAAGACTACACGCACAAGCAATACAATATTCAAAAAGCCCTTTGCAGCTTAATGGTCACTTTTTAATGTTGAAAAAATATATTCATTTGATTTTAACTATATTCCTGCAGTCAGACAGACAAACAGACAGACACCTGTAAAGGGTGCGGGAGGGTCTTGCTGCTGGCCTGGTTAGACTTAACCCTCACTTGGCAAGTGTCCAGATATGTAATACCAACATTTATTTATTTATTTATTGTCCACTTAAAAGTGTATAAAGCATCAATATCGCCTACATAGATTGTAATCATGTAAGGCTAATACTTTGGTATTTTTTTCTCACACACACATACACACATACACAAACACACACCTATGTACCACCCAGAACAAATACCTGGAACAAGGAAGAACATGAGAAAGTATTAGAAGACACCTTGCAGTACTTACACAAAATAATCAAGAATAGTAAAAAGATACTGCTGGTTGGAAATTTTAACTGCAAAGAAGTAAAATGGGAGACATTTGAAGGAGGAAATGAAAATACCTGGGGAGATAGATTGTTGACACTGACAATGGAAAACACGATGACTCAATGGGTGACAGAAAACACAAGATATAGGGGAGATGATGAACCAGCAAGACTTGACCTAGTGTTAACAAAAGGTATAGACCTAGCAAATGAGATCAATTATGGCTGCCCCATTGCAAAAAGTGACCCTATAATCTTAAAAATGAAGACGAAAGAGGAAATAAAGGAGGAAGATGAATTGTACAAAAGGAGCAGAAGAGACTTTGGAAAAACTAACATGGAAGAACTGAAAAAATACTATGAAGAAATTGACTGGGAAGAAATGAAAGGAGTGACCGATGTGCAAGTGAAATACAACATTTTTCTGAGCATATATGAGAAAGGAGTTGAAAAACACATACCACTATATACACCAAGAAAAAGGGAAAAAAAGAATGGTTTAATGGAAGATGTGAGAGGGCAAAGAGAATAAGGGATGAGGCATGGAAAAAAGTAAAGAAAAATCGAACACAAAAAAATAAAGAAGACTATAAATTAGCAAGAAATGAATATATGTGCATAAGGAGAGAGGAAGAGAAGAGTTATGAGAAGGCTATAGTTGAAAAGTGTAAGGAAGAACCCAAACTGTTCTACAGATTTATCAATGGAAGAATCAAGCATAAGGACAAAGTAGAGAGACTGAAAGAAAGTAATATGATATATGAAGATCCAAAAATAATGAGTGAAGTTTTAAAAACTTTCAGCAAGTATTCACAAAAGAATCAAAATTCAATGAACCGCAAGGAATGGAAAAAGTGCGGAAGGAGTGGAAAGTAAAAATAGAGAAAGAGGAAGTTTGTGAATTGTTGAAGGAATTGAAGGAGAGGAAAGCAATAGGACCAGACGGAGTGTCGGGTTATGATTTATAAGAGTGCAGAAAGCAGTTGGTTGAACCATTATATGATATAATAAAGTGCTCATTAACAACGGGAAAAGTGCCAAAGGAGTGGAAGAGAGCAGATATAGTGCCAATATATAGAAATGGGAAGAATGAACCACTAAATTATAGACCAGTGTCATTAACTAGCACAGTATGCAAGATATGTGAGAAAATAATAAAGAAGACAATGGACGGAATACTTAGAAAATGAAGGTATGATAATAGACCGGCAGTATGGTTTTAGGAAAAAGAGATCATGTGTGACCAACTTAATAAGCTTTTACTCAAGAGTAATTGATATAACACAAAAAAAAAATGGATGGGCAGACTGTGTATATCTAGACCTTAAAAAGGCATTTAATAAATTTCCACATGAGAGACTACAGTACCCTTCCGAGTTTGGCGCTTGCTTTCTTCACAAGGCATAGCGCTAAACTTGAGGATCGCGAAACTCAGGTATTGAAAACACTGTAAAAATGCTTATTTAGTCCGGTGCGAGCTGTAACTTATTTTACGGCTTATAAGACTCACTTTCTCCCTCCAAAAATAACCTTAAAATGCCCCGAGCCCCTGTCCACCCAGCAGTGTTAGCCGGGGGTTTGTGACCCGCCTCCCGGGGTGGTCGGCCAAAACTAGAGGGCAGGAGAGGAGAGGACCTACGAACTTGAGCTTGAGTTGGGAGTCACCCAGTTTATGCTGTCGGTGAAGCCTTTGGTCCGGCGTTCATCTACACACGTAGTATTCTGTTGGGAGAGAAGCAAAAGGGGGAAGCAAAACTAGGTGTTTCATTTTCCCCTCATTCCTCTCTCTGCATCACATTCATACGGGGTCCCCCCTCACTGAAGGGCCCCCTGCCTCTCATTCTCTCATGCATAATCTCCAAGAATTCTCCAAGAATTCTTTTACACTTTCAGCCACTCGACTGTCACTCCTCCACTCAGCACACAACCCCTGCAGGTACTCCATCTGCCTATCCACACTCCTGTCTCTCATCTCTCACCATTCTTCCACTCCGACTTCTCCTACCACTACCTCCAAAATCTTTGTTCTAGCATACTCATACCGTTCACATTCCAGCATCAAGTACTCCACAGTTTCATCCACTCCTGTCTCACACATCACACACGTCTTGCTAACACCATTCTTCTATCTGTACAAACGACTATTTACCTCTTTAGCGATACTTGATCTTGATATTACCGTAAGGTATAAAATCTTTCTCTGCACCGTCGAAAAAGTTAAGTAAAAAGCATGTGAAAAAGTTAGAGAGGATACAGAGAATGGCAACAAAGATGGTACCAGAGCTAGAAGAACTTTCTTATGAGGAAAGATTGAAGGAAATATATTTACCAACACTATTTTAAAAGCTTATAAATGTACAATTTTTAAGCTGATAACAAAGATAGAAGAAACATACAATGAGAGACTACTGACTCGGAAACAAAGAGAAGGTCGAAAAATATCCATGTCTGTGCATGTTAAACTTGTAAGTACAAGGTATCTGATGATGACCATGAACTGTGCATAAATAGTTGATGCCAGAGCACTAATAGTCTTATTTTTGTTTTTCTTACTAAGCAATCGAATATATTGATTGCCTTTTCTACACTTTTTCATCAAATGGGCTAAATATCAACATAAAATTGCTGCCTTGATAAACATTGGCTGTGGCTCACAATAATGACTATGCCAAAGTTAAGACTACATTGCTCTCATTCTTTAGCAACATGAGGATAATCTTATAAAGACGATAGTTATAATTCAGATGTGAAGGACTGTATTCTAGTAAATCTAAATTGTGGTAGTCTGTACAGCCTGCCTAACAAGAGATCCCTTGCAGCATTAACTTGGTACGCTCCCGGCTCACTTCAGACAGCAGACTCTCCAGCACAGTCATTGGCATTGTAACGAAGGAGCCTAATAAGGTGAGGGGTTCATGTTGGTGCATGTAATTTTTTTCTCATAGACACAATGATACCTTTTTAAGTCTTGTTTGTTTTAGGAAGGCTGTCATCAGGCATAACATTCAACAAACTGAATAGTTTAGAGAAAAAAATTATGTGATGCACACAATGACTGCAATCAGGTTTGAAGCAGAACAAAACTACACTACCCTCCCGAGTTTCGCGCTTGCTTTCTTCCGGAGGATAGCGCGAAACTCGGGTATTAAAAACACTGTAAAATAGCTTATTTAGTCCGTTTTTTTTTTTTTTTTTTGTGTGTGTGTGTGTGTGTCTACAGCGCCGTTAGGCAGTGACCTCCAGGGGTGGGATGGTAGGCCCTGGAGGTTAACTTGAGGGCTGTGTACCTACCGTATTTTACAGCTTATAAGACTCACTTTTTCCCCCCAAAAAATATCCTGAAAATGCCCCAAGCCCCTGTCCACCCAGCAGTGAATGGGTACTGGGTGTTAGCCTAGGGTTTGTGACCTGCCTCCCGGGGTGGTGGCTTCGGCCAACACTACGTAGAGAAGAGGAGGGAGGAGAGGAGCTTGAGTTGGGAGTCACCCAGTGGATGCTGTTTTGGTCTGAGTGAGTGAACTTGACACATATCTTGTCAGCTGATGGTTGTGTGACAGTGTTATATGGCAATAACACTGTCACAATGCCTTCCTCTCTTCTCTCCTGTCTCCTCCAGTACCTCCAGAAACCACAGTACCACACACGTCATGGTTAATCACTTATAAGGGAGTATTTTGTGGTAAATAGTAAGTAAGGTGCTACTTATTTTGAGGTGTTACCTATCTTATGCGACACCGGCTGCTCCTGTAGAGAAAAACACAAACAAATGGAAAAAAAACAAAGCAAAACTACATACGAGCTACAGTACCCTCCCGAGTTTCACGCTATGCGAGTTTCGCGCTGAGTCCTAAATTCTTACCATCCCGACTTTCGCGCATTATATCCTCGAGTTTCGCACTGCTTCGTACACTTTTTTTTTTTTTTTTCTCATTTCTTTTTTTTGGTGTGTGTATGTGTGTATGCCTACAGCGCTGTTAGGCCGTGAGCTCCAGGGGTGGGATGGTAGGCCCTGGAGGTTCACTTGAGGCTGTGATGGTTAGCCCTCGCCCGTGGTGACGCAGACATAATTTATATAGTGACGCCTGTGATTAGAGGCTCATGCCATGCTGCCCCCTGTGTCCTCTGATGTCCTCGCAATCAAAGGTAGAGTTAATGGGCAGCGTGTGGGTGTTCTTAGGCCACTCAACGGTGCAGAGAAAGATTTTAAGTGGATTTTACAGCCCTCATCAAGGATAATTAAATTAGATAGGTAACACCTCAAAATAAGTAGCACCTTTAAACCTTACGACCCCGTCGTTCCTTACTTATTTACCACAAAATACTCCTTTATAAGTGATTAACCATGACGTGTGTGGTACTGTGGTTTCTGGAGGTACTGGAGGAGACAGGAGAGAAGAGAGGAAGGCATTGTGACAGTGTTATTGCCGTATAACACTGTCACACAACCATCAGCTGACGCCCTCACTCACTCAGACCAAAACAAATGAAAATGTTTTAGTATCCTGGGTGAAATAGACAAGGGAAGAGTTGACAAATCTGTTAACAAAGGAGACAAAGTTTAAAGAGGACCTATGAAGCGATACTAAACGTCAAAGGTCACAAAAAGAAGACTAATCGAGAGACAGAGATGGAAGTTTTTAACAAGATAATTCCTTCACCTGCCTTGTCATACATAAAAGCACGCTAACATAGACAAAAGACGTGTACAGAGCTAGATCACTCAATGCCTTGCTCTTACTAACTAATCACTACACTAATGCTTTCCTCCCTTCTCTACGGTACCTCCAATGCCTTCCTCTCTTCTCTCCTGTCTCCTCCAGCAACTACAGTACCACGCACGTCCTTGTTTATCACTTACAAAGGAGTATTTTGTGGTAAATAAGTAAGGATCGGCGGGGGTGTGAGGTCAGATGCTACTTATTTCGAGGTGTTACTTATTTTATGCAACACTGGTTCAAAGGCCTGGCCTATGAAGAATAGGCCACCTGTAATATCAAGATCAAGATCAAGATCAAGTATCATTCGTAGGACAGAATACGTGTGTGGGAGAAACCCGGACTAAAGGCTTCACCGACAGCATCCGCTGGGTGACTCCCAACTCAAGCTCAAGCTCCTCTCCTCCTCCTCTCCTCTATGTAGTGTTGGCTGAAGCCACCACCCCGGGAGGCGGGTCACAAGCCCTTGGCTAACACCCGGTACCCATTCACTGCTGGGTGGACAGGGGCTTGGGGCATTTTCAGGATATTTTTTGGCGGAAAAAGTGAGTCTTATAAGCTGTAAAATACGGTAGGTACACCTCGCACCGGACTAAATAAGCATTTTTACAGTGTTTTCAATACCCGAGTTTCGCGATCCGCGAGTTTTCGCGCTATGCCTTGGAAGAAAGCAAGCGCGAAACTCGGGAGGGTACTGTATACTAAGCCTATTATAATACTATACTAAGCAGGAAGGAAGGAAGACGTGTCCCGTACGTCTCTTATGGGAGGCGGTAGCAGAGTGGTTAGCGTCAAGATATATGTCAAGCTCGAGTACGAGCTTGACAGATGACCTACAAAGTGATACTAAGCAGAAAGGGTCACAAGAAGAAGAAGTCTCCGAGTGGCGTTCTCGGTGATCCGAGTTCGATCCTTGATGAGGGCTGTAAAATCCACTTAATATCTTTCTCTGCACTGTTGAGTGGCCCAAGAACACCCACACGCTGCCCATTAACTCTACCTTCGATTGCGAGTGCATCGGAGGACACAGGGGGCGGCATGAGCCTCCAATCACAGGCGTCACTATAGAAATTCTGTCTGCGCCACCACGGTCAAGGGCCAACCATTACAGCCCTCAAATTAACCTCCAGGGCCTACCATCCCACTCCTGGAGGTCACTGCCTAACGGTGCTGTAGGCGCACACAAAAAAAAAAAAAAAAAAAAAAACGCGAAGTCGGGATGGTAAGAGTTTAGGACTCAGCGCGAAACTCGAGGATCGCGAAACTCGCATAGTGTGAAACTCGGGAGGGTAGTGTAGTGATAATTTTGTTATTCTTTGCATGCATGCCAGAACCAATCAAGCAATAAGAATGAGAATAGTCTTGAGGAACTGAACAAGTCCACACTGAAAACACCATTTCAAATTGTGTACCTCGCCTAATGTCAGTAAAGGTAAAAATGGGGGCATACTCTAAGCTGCGCGTGGCCTCGTTGCTCTTCTCCGTCGTATTAGCCTTGAGCCTGTGTTGGGTGACTACCCGCTACCCCGGGTAGACAGGGCTAGTGTGACATCCGGGTTGGTTACTACAATTACCTTCGTGTCGCCTCCGTGGTGTAGTGGCTAGCGTGCCTGGCTACGAATACGCGAGCCCTGGTTCAAATCCGGGCCAGGGCAAGTCGGCAACCAACCAACGCAGCTGTTCTTCTTCCCTTTCAGGGTTGATAAATGAGTACCTGGGGAAGGTAACTGTGGTAATCCGGATGACACACTAGCCCTGTGTCCCGAGGTAACGGGTCCTCACCCACCACAGGCTCAAAGAGCTAATGCCACGGAGATGAGCACCGAAGGCCTCGCGCAGCATAGCGTATGCCCCTATCTTTACCTTACCTTTTACAGTTACCGTATTTTACGGCTATAAGACGCTGCATCTTGGAAGGGCCCCCTGATTTTGAAAGGAAATTTCTTGGGAAAAAAAATTAAACAGATTTTCTACCTGTAGGCGGTAGTAAAATCTACTGATTTTCTCGGTAGGCGGTGGTCCGAAGTGTCTTTCTGCTGCTCTGTGTCCCTGTTCTTTGGCGTATCGTGCAACTTCTCGCTTGTATGTGATAATTTCCAGGACTGAAAAGAGCTTGTGATACGTGTGACAGCCTGGTGGTAAATGATACATCAACACTAGCAGACGATAGTTGCCGCTGCTGACGACAATCTGCCGAGGCGGAAAGCTCCCACCAATACTACCGTGTAAACATCACAGCGTGAGGACAGATTATTTGAATGTCTTATGGTATTCGAAATACTTTTAACATGTATGTTCTGAGGTTAGTACATCATATAAGAGGCTGAATTGAATAGCTACCTAAGCTAACCTCCTACAATATTCGTCTTGGAAGACGCATGAGTATTTTTCAGGGTATTTTTTAGGGGTAAAAGTGCGTCTTATAAGCCGTAAAATACGATACCTTCTGTTTCTCCAGTTACCGTAAAGCCGCCTAACTTCGGACTTTTTTGAGGTTTGTTGCATATAGCTTCGTGTAGAGTTGCATTATCTAACCCCTGTTGGTACCCATATATAGTCCAGGGATGTGTCAATTGAAACCAAGTAATGAAAAAAAATTAGCGGCAGTACAAGTCAACTCTTTGAGCCTGAAAAAATCTCTCCATAAAAAAAAGGTGGAATTTTATTTATAAAAAAAAAAAAATATATATAATTGATAAATTTTAATCTAATATTATAGGTCGTTCGTTCTATAGGGGAAACGCTCTATGCGTACATGTTTTATGTGGAACCCTAGTGTACTTAACACTACACCTACCTCAGAACATACATGTTAAAAGTATTTCGAATACCATAAGACATTCAAATCAACTAATCTGTCCTCACGCTGTGATGTTTACACGGTAGTATTGGTGGGAGCCTTTCCGCCTCGGCAGATTGTCGTCCCCATCCATGAATTTATCTAGCCTCCTTTTAAAGCTCTCTAATGACTCCGCACTAACTACCTGTCTACTGAGTCCATTCCAATCATTTACCACCCTATTTGTGAACCAGTTTTTCCCTATTTCTTTTTTAAATCTGCGCTTTTCCAGCTTGAATATGTTACTTGTTCTACCCTGGTTACTATCCGTAAGAACTTTTCCTATCTCTCCTTTATTATATCCCTTAATTATTGATTATATCCACTTAAAAACTTCTATCAGATCGCCCCTTACTCTGCGTCTCGAGTGAGTGTAACTTTAATAGCTTAATCTCGTCTCATAACTAAAGTTACGCATCCCTTGAATCATTTTGGTCATCCTACTCTGCACTGATTCTAACAAGGCTATATCCATCCTGTAATATGGAGACCAAAACTGAACCGCATACTGTATTTTACGGCTTATAAGACACTGCATCTTGAAAGATGCAGATGATTTTGGAAAGAAATTTCTAAGAAAGAAAAAAAACAAAAACAAAAACTTGTCCGATATACATTCATTTTAACACAAGAACACACTCACTATTCATTATCTTCATTCAGCACTGCTTATCAGCCATTTTTATTTTCTAGCTTGTATGCGATAGTATAAGTAAATTGTTATGTTGGCTGGCTGAACATGTACACGCAGGTCGGACGGCGGGAGTGAAAACAAACCCGACCGCGGCGGTGTGCAGCTGTGTGCCTGCCTGGTGTGCCGATCAGCTGAGTCTGGCTTTGTCGTCCTGAGTGTAAACACCTCTCACGTCCTCCCATGCCTCACTACGTTGCCTGCCTCCTGTGCCTCACCACGTATTGTTTGAATTTTCCTGTATGCGTGTAGTATTTGTGATGGCTGCATTTTTCATAAGTATACAAACTTTCATCTAATGTAACAAACAAAGTTCCTTATACAGGGAGGTCCCGAAGATACGAGCAGTTAGGTTCCACCTGGCATACTCGTAAAGCGAAATCTCGTATAACGAAACACATAACTAATGGTAAAATATAGGTTTGGTTCCAGGACCCCAACAATTATAAAAAAAAAAAAAAAAAAAAAAAAAAAAATGTTTTTCAAGCTATCATAAAATTTGGTAATATTTAGTATAGGGTGCGAGAACCCCTTGAGGAATCCTATGATCCCTGGTGATATCCTATGGTGCTATCACATGCGTGGGAGCTGACCTGACTTCTTCAGGAAGGCACATATTATACAGCTGATAACGGGGTGTTGTGTTGTGCGGGCGGCAGCCGATGTCAGCCGCCAGCGGAGATCTCCTTGGTAATTATTTAGTAGGAAAGCGAGGGCCCTTTGAGGAATCCTATGATCACTGGTGATATCCTATCACAGGCGTAGGAGCTGACTGTCTTCTTCAGGAAGGCACAGGTGAGGCGGATGACGGCGGTTTTTGAGAGGCGGCGGACGGGGCAGGCCGCCGCCTCCTCCGCCAAGGTAGGTTTGGGCAGGCTTAAATGTCTTATCACTCGTTATTATACAACTTAGTGATTATGGTGAGATGATATATCCACGTGTCATTATCTAAATCAATGTAGCACTGTGTGTCACCTTAAATAAGGGTGATTTAAAGATGTTATGATGAGGTGACTGCTGGCCGAGCTGGCGGGGCAGAGAGTGACGGAGAAATACTTGCCGCAGAGCCGCCCCATATCACAAATATTCACCATTTTAACACACATACACACCTTTTACCACCAATACACTAGCAACACAGGCTCCTTACTTATATATCTTACTATCTGATACATTAAAACTACTTAAAACGCAAGCATTCAAAATAAAACGAGAATTAGTTTTAGATGACGGGGACAGAAGGCGGAGAGGCATTCTGGCATGCCATTCTTGCCCGGAAATATGTCTCGCTGGCTTGTTATTGGTCGAGAAGTTTTAAAAACTGTTTGTCATTGGCTGGTGACGGATGACGCCTTAGCCAGTCACAACCTTCCTACTCGTTTACGACCTATCGAGGGAGCTTTCAATCAGCTTTGTAGCTTCCTTCATTAGGGAAAGTAGTATTTAGGTAGTGCGAGAGCAGGTTGTTGCTGGCCATACTACCTCCGTTGCTGGCTTCTCGCCCAGGGTTGTGAACTTTTGTAGGCCACATTGTCGTACTGAGCCACCAGAATGATCATATTTTCAGATTGATTATCGTACAACCTGAGGTAAAATCATATAGTCAGTAAATGACTTTATAATTTTAGTAAATAACTTGTAATTTACTTCAGTAAATAACTTGGTAATTTTACTCACCCCAGTTTGAATGTCGTAACATTGGATTTTCAATCTCGTATATTGAAAATAGACCCTAATTTACACATCTCGTATCATCGGATTCTCGTATATCGAATGCTCGTATAACGGGACCTCCCTGTACACGAAATGGCTGCTGGCGCCAATCTGCCGAGGCGGAATGGCTCCCGTCAGTACCGCAGTAAACATCACAGCGTGAAGACAAATTAGTTGATTTGAATGTCTTATGGTACACTTAACCCTCGTTTCCCCGAACCTCCATTTCCCGGATATCGGATTTGCCGGTCAAAATCCGAGGTCCGGGGATATGTCAGAGTTCCGGACAAATGCCTGGTCCAGTCCGTAAATTGACAAAGTTGTCCGGCGGTCCGAGTATCTCCTGTCACCCCTGGTCAGTGTCCGCGCTTCCCGCCAGGTGACAGCATGCTCAGCGGTCGTATTGTTTACATTTATAATTTAATGTTTACAATTATTGTAAGTACACCTTGCAATCATATGTTGTTATTACCTGTACATGTATATTAAACCATGTTTTGAATGTTATATGTATGTATTGTATGGCACATGACGTATGAGTGCTACCGACAAAGTGTCTAAAGTGTTAAGGCAACAGAAGTAAACACAACCCCCTTCCCTCTGCCGCTCTCCGCGGTCAAACGCCTCATCTCCCGGGTCTGCCGCTCCACCTGGACCAACACCCTCGGCGATGCCCTCCGCATCACTTCCATGGGCCAATACCGCAGTGACTCTTCCCCCCAGCCGTGGATAAGGAAAAAGTCCCGCGTCCTATTGAAGACTGAAGACTATTGAGACTATTGAACACTTTCTGCTGCAATGTCCGGGCTTCCACTCCCACCGTGTAGTGCTACGCTCTCAACTCCTCTCCCTGAACGTCGCCACCTGTGACCTGCCCACCCTGCTGGTGGCGGCTGGCGTCCACCCTTCCCTGCAACACGCTGTCCTCCGCCTCACCTGTGCCTTCCTGAGGAAAACAGGTCAACTACAGTGCCTGTGATAGCATCATAGGACATCACCAGGGCTCATAGTGTTCCCCAAGGGATCCTCGCAGCCCTAAAAACAACAACAAAGTGACGTAAAAGTCCACGGCGGGGTAGGTGATAGTGGCGGTTACCGTTCAGAGTAGATAAACGTCCGGGGTGGGTAATGGCCTCAGACTGTTGCGATTCCCGGACGTTTGCGTTCCCGGACCAGTGCTCCCCCCTAATAGTCCGGAAAAACGAGGATTGTGTGTATTTGAAATACTTGTAACAGATAATTCTGAGGTTACACCATATAAGAGGCTGAATTGAATAGCTACCTAAGCTAACCTCCTACAATATTCGTCTTGGAAGACGCATGAGTATTTTTTAGAGAAAAAAGGGCGTCTTATAAGCCGTAAAATACGGTAGTCTAGGTGAGGTCTGACTAGAACCAAATATAGCTTTAGAATACCTCAGCACTTCTACTTTTAACACTTCTGGTAATGAATCCTAACACCCTATTAGCTCTATTTCTAGCCTCAATACATTGTTTTCTAGGCCGGAGGTCTGAGCTTAGCCTCACTCCCAGATCTTTCTCACCTTCTGATCTTTTCAGCGATACATTGCGTATGGTGTATTTATCTATTACACTACCCTCCTGAGTTTCACGCTATGCGAGTTTCGCGATCCTCGAGTTTCGCGCTGAGTCCTAAATTCTTACCATTCTGACTCGTGCATTATATCCCCGAGTTTCGCGCTGCTTAGTACACGTTTTTTTTTTTTTCTTGTTTTTTTTTCTTTTTTTGGTGTGTGAGTGTATGCCTACAGTGTCGTTAGGCAGTGACCTCCAGGGGTGGGATGGTAGGCCCTGGAGGTTCACTTGAGGGCTGTGATGAGTTAGCCCTCACCCGTGGTGGCGCAGATAGAATTTCTATAGTGACGCCTGTGATTAGAAGCTCATGCCGCCCCCTGTGTCCTCCGATGCACTCGCAATCGAAGGTAGAGTTAATGGGCAGCATGTGAGTGTTCTTAGGCCACTCAACGGTGCAGGGAAAGAATTTTAAGTGGATTTTACAGCCCTTATCAAGGATCGAATTCGGGTCACTGAGAACGCCACTCGGAGACTTCTTCTTCATCTTCTTCTTGTGACCTTTTCTGCTTAGTATCATTTTATAGGTCGTCTGTCAAGCTCGTGCTCGAGCTTGACACATATCTTGACACTAACCACTCTGCTACCGCCTCCCATAAGAGACGTACGGGACACGTCTTCCTACCTTCCTGCTTAGTATAGTATTATAATAGGCTTAGTATAGCTTGTATGTAGTTTTGCTTTGTTTTTTTTCCTTTTGTTTGTGTTTTTCTCTACAGGAGCAGCCGGTGTCGCATAAGATAGGTAACACCTCAAAATAAGTAGCACCTTACCTTACACCCCCGCCGTTCCTTACTTATTTACCACAAAATACTCCTTTATAAGTGATTAACCATGACGTGTGTGGTACTGTGGTTTCTGGAGGTACTGGAGGAGACAGGAGAGAAGAGAGGAAGGCATTGTGACAGTGTTATTGCCGTATAACACTGTCACACAACCATCAACTGACTCAGACCAACAACCTCACTCACTCAGACCAAAACAGCATCCGCTGGGTGACTTCCAACTTCAAGCTCAAGCTCACGCTCCTCCTCCCTCCTCTTCTCTACGTAGTGTTGGCCGAAGCCACCACCCCGGGAGATGGGTCACACCCTAAGCTAACACCCGGTACCCATTCACTGCTGGGTGGGCAGGGGCTTGGGGCATTTTCAGGATATTTTTTAGGGGAAAAAGTGAGTTCAAAAAAAGTTTCGCTGTAAAATACGGTAGGTACACCTCGCACCGGACTAAATAAGCATTTTTACAGTTTTTTCAATACCCGAGTTTCGCGCTATGCCTCCGGAAGAAAGCAAGCGCAAAACTCGGGAGGGTACTGTACCAGGGTTTTTTCTACCAACATTCATAACGCTGCACTTATCAATATTAAATTCCATCTGCCATCTGACTACCCACTCATTAAGTTTATCTAAGTCTCCTTGCAATATGTTTACATCAGACTGTGATCCAATCAATAATCCTACCTACCTTAGTATCATCAGCAAACTTGTTGATAACACTGCTAATCGCACTATCCAAGTCGTTGATGTAAATCAAAAATAGTAATGGACCCAAAACAGACCCTTGTGGAACCCCACTTGTCACCTGCCCCCTATCAGATTTAGAACCATTAATTGTAACCCTTTGTTGCCTATCACTTAGCCAAGCTCTGATCCAACGAAGAACCTTCCCATCTATTCCATGAGCCTTAACCTTATTTAAGAGTCGCTCATGTGGTACCTTATCGTATGCCTTTCTAAGGTCCAGATTATATCATAATCCTTATCATTATCTGCTGTCTCATAAACTTTCATATAAAAACCCAATAAATTGGAGAGACATGACCTACCCTTGGTGAATCCATGTTGTGAATCATTGACCAAACCATGTTTTTCCTATGTTAAGACCGTGGGTGCAATTTACAGTCAAGGCATACTCTTCCTTAGTGTCCGAAGTTAGCCGGTAAAAACAAAAACGTGATGTGAAATTATTGTTTCCATTTGCTGGGGATTTTACAGGGTGTAACACGAGAAAAATTTTATGAACCAAAATATTGCGAATATGGCATTGTATTTTAAAAACAACAAAATATAGGCAGTTAGGTGAAGCATTGAAGTATATTATGTTAAAACCGTATGAACCTGACATGAATGGACATAAGTGAAAAACATTGCAAAACTGGTTGAAAATTTTTTTATTTTATGTTCCCCAGAAAACTTTGTTTGAGCAGAAATTATGAAAGTAGATGTGTGAACCAAAACAAGCAGATTTTAAAGAACATTTATTGCAGATGACATGCACCAAAGGATTTACAGAATGTTGTCATACGGGGTGTAACACAAATTTCTGCGAATATTGAATTCGGAGTCGGAGCTGGTGATGATGTAACACGTGACTCTGACACGAGACACAGGTGACCGGCGGGTAGCCTCACAGCCTTCCCCTCCTCCCCCTACTTCCGACATTATGCCACTTAGCCTTGTACAGTAGATTTTATTACAGCCCTGTTGTTTACATTGCGCAGTCCATAATGACGGCGGGTCACGTCAAAAGTCTTATAGCGGATTGGCATAGCCCACGGTGTCATGGACTTGCTCAGCAGGAGTATTTGCCGTTGTCGGTACCTGTGCAGGAGGTCAAAGATCCGGATCTTGCAAGTCGCTTGTGATCCCTGTCTTACTCTATGGTTGTGAGACATGGACACTAAATAGCGACTTGAAGAGACGAATCGATGCCTTTGGTAATAAGTGTCTGCAGAATCATGGGGTATCGCTGGGATGATTACGTGTCAAATCAGCGATTGCACCGTGAGACTGAATCGAGGCTTATTACCTGCATAGTCCGTCAGCGCCAACTTCGGCTATATGGGCATGTGACACGCTATCCTGAAACCAATCCTTCCCATCGATTTGTATCTGTAAGATGCAATCCGGCGTGGAGGAGGCCAAGGGGGCACCCACAAGGCTCGTGGCTGGGGCAAGTTGATGTTTCTTGTCTAGAGCTGCTTGGTATGGGAAGGGAGCCTGCATGGGGACTCGCGCTTGGTGACCCCCGGGAGTGGCGTCATTGGGTGGGCGAGGCAACGCGCCCCCCGGTGTATGCCCTTAATGATTGATTGATTGTTGTCTTACATGTACTGCTTATTTAGTAAATAATATGTCCATTGATACCAATTGTGTCCTTAAAAGATAATGTAATGTTCCATTACTATAGTCTATTCACTTAAGGTGGATTCCTGGGCTGGGAGCTGCTCGATGCCTACCCGAGTTTGTAAGGACGTCGCTGATTGGCTGATAGACTCGGGCTGGGTGGTGGTGGTGGTGGTACCTTGCCTCGGCACTACCAAAACCCTTGCGTTGCTCAGAAAAATATTCATATTTCTTTGCTTAAACTCACTCTATACACAAGATAGGCTATTTTGTTTGTATCAGTGAATCAGTCAGTGATTGGTCAACAATAACACGCTATTTGTAACTCAATAGGATAAAAAATAAAGTCATGACTGAGTATCCCAAGAGTAGGCGGATTTTCAGGTTTCAGTGCATTGAAATGTTGTACTCCTACCCGATATTACCAAGCTACCAGATAATATTTAGGTTAAACTGAGCCTACTATCATGTTCAGGATACATTTGAGTCAAAATCCTTACAATTTTCCGATTCTTAAGGTATGTAGCACGTACCAATAAGGAAAACATTATGTGGTCAAAGTGTTTAATAAAGTAACACTACTGAAACTGGCGCCGTGACTGGTGAGCCTCTGATAGCACTACCCAGAACTCATCTCTCATGTAGGGAGCAATGCTCACCAGTCACGGCGCCAGTTTCAGTAGTTTTACTTTATTAACCACTTTGACCACATAATGTTTTCCTTATTGGTACGTGCTACATACCTTAAGAATTGGAAAATTGTGAGAATTTTGAAACAGCGATTCAAAATTTAATGCGAGCAAAACTGATGGAGTTACAGCGAGTTGAAGCAAAAAAAGCAGGACAAAATGTTTATACACTGTTTTACTTTCCTTCAATTATCTTAATATTGGTGTAGTCATACTGAAATTTTTTTATGCTCAAGATATGCAGCAATGTATCCTGAACACGATATTAGGCTCAGTTTAACCAAAATATCATCTGGTAGCTTGGTAATATCGGGTAGGAGTACAACATTTCAATCCACTGAAACCTGAAAATCCGCCTACTCCTGTGATACTCAGTCATGACTTTATTTTTTACCCTATTGAGTTTCGAATAGCGTGTTATTGTTGACCAATCACTGACTGATTCACTGATACAAACAAAATAGGCCTATCTTGTGTAAGAGGTGAGTTAAGCAAAGAAATATGAATATTTTTCTGAGGCAACGCAAGGGTTTTGGTAGCCGCGAGGCAAGGTACCACCACCACCACCACCCAGCCCGAGTCTATCAGCCAATCAGCGACGTCCTTACAAACTCGGGTAGGCATCGAGCAGCTCCCAAAAATCCAGCTTAAGTGAATAGACTATAGTAAAGATAATGATTAAATCATTAATAATTTCACCGAGTGGCAACCGCGAGTACACATTGTATACCTCCATACGTCGCCTCCCGCTATGAAATTACCGGCCGCCGGGATTTTTCTTACTTCATCTCATGTCTAAGGGAAGTCTCAAAAAGCATGTGTATAGAGCATTTTCCACTTAGAATTACATGAACATAAGAACATAAGAAAATAAGGAAGCTACAAGAGGCCGTGAGACCTACACGAGGTAGTTCCTATAAAATAAATAAAAATAGGGCTCAAAAACTTACCCAGCAGCTTACATGAGTACAAAATATATACTTTTTTTCTTGCATATTCAGTGTTGACATGAGGGTGGCTTATATATCATAAATAAATACTATACCTGCTATAAGAAAACTCAAACCTAACATATATCAATGGGAGAAAACACATATATTTAAATCAATGAAAAATAATATTTATTTATTATTATACACACACACACACACACACACACACACACACACACACACACACACACACACACACACACACACACACACACACACACACACACACACACACGTGTTCTTTCTCCTGTATTAATATTTGCAGAAACTTTGCATACAGGGTGTGTTACACCCTGTATGACAACATTCTGTAAATCCTTTGGTGCATGTCATCTGCAATAAATGTTCTTTAAAATCTGCTTGTTTTGGTTCACACATCTACTTTCATAATTTCTGCTCAAACAAAGTTTTCTGGGGAACATAAAAATATGATTTTTTCAACCAGTTTTGCAATGTTTTTCACTTATGTCCATTCATGTCAGGTTCATACGGTTTTAATATAATATACTTCAATGCTTCACCTAACTGCCTATATTTTGTTGTTTTTAAAATACAATCCCATATATGCAATATTTTGGTTCATTAAATGTTTTACTCAAATATCCGAAATTTAACTCCAGTCCAAAGTTAGCCTCTTTTACGGTACCCATTATTGACCAACTCTGAAAGGAAGGATGAAGAGCTGGGTGGGCTACTGTTGACTGTTCTGACCCGGATTCGTAGCGAGGCGCGCTAGCCACTGCACCACGAAGGGGCTGGGAAGGGAGCTTTAATCAGGTGCCAGTAAATAAAAGAAGTGAAGTTAAGAAAATATAAAGCGAGACATTAAGCCATTTCTATTTTGACTTGAATTTTCTGAACTTAGATTTAGGGATGCTCATTAAATAATGTTGCCTTTCTCATATAACCAGGAGGGGAGAGGCAACTCACTTCATGAGATTGGCACAGCCGGCGTGGTGGTGCAAGTCACTGGCACCAGCTGGCCTCGTCCTGTTTACACTCTGCTGGTGACTGGCCTGTGCCGGTTCAAGCTGAGCTCCGTCATTCAGGAACACCCATATCTTGTGGCAAGCGTCAAACAGCTGGAAGACTTCAAAAATGTTGATGGTGAAGGTACAATGTTGTCTCCATTTAGTTGTATACAAAAATATTTTATTACAGTAAACCTTCTCTAAATTGGACCTCTTTATTCTGGATAGTGGATAAACCGGGCTCTTTTAGGGCTCCAGACACCTTCATAATTAGAAATTGGACATAAACACGGATTAAATGGCGGGAATCCAGACACGTGTGCAGGACTCCACGATGCCTCCCAACACAATACCCTCCCCTGCTCCATGAGTACTCCCCTCCACCCACGCAGCGCTCCCCCATTTCCCCCCACGCTCCCCCCCATGCCTCAGTGCTCCCACCACACCCCCCCCCCCCCCCCCCACGCTCCCCCCATGCCTCAGTGCTCCCACCCCCCCCCCCCCCCCACGCTCCCCCCATGCCTCAGTGCTCCCACCTACCCCCCCCCCCACGCTCCCCCCCATGCCTCAGTGCTCCCACAGACTCCCGCCACGCTCGGATATCTTCAGTCTAACTCAGAGAAATGACGTTTTTGGGTTGTAAACACTATTTAATATTAAGTACTATTATACTGTACTATGTTTGAGTGAGTTTGGGTGTGCTATGTGGCCAGGAGCATACACGAGTTTTTCAACCCTTGGTTAATTCGAACTTTTGGATAGTCCGGACGGGGGTCCCACCCAATTGGTCTGATTTATAGAGAGTTTACTGAACTAAATTTGCTTGAAGTTTCTGATTTATGTAGGCTCTCCAGTTAGTTTCTTTTCTCCTTAGATAATTTCATTCAACATAACATGCATGGATCAGCCTGTAACTAGTAACTAAGTAACAATGGATATGTTGGTATAATATTTAAAGTATGGGAGGTCATGCGTCAACTCAGCTTATACACTCTCTCTCTCTCTCTCTCTCTCTCTCTCGCTCTCGCTCTCGCTCTCTCTCTCTCTCTCTCTCTCTCTCTCTCTCTCTCTCTCTCTCTCTCTCTCTCTCTCTCTCTCTCTCTCTCTCTCTCTCTCTCAAGAACTTAAGAAAATAAGGAAGCTCCTAGAGGCCGTGAGACCTCCACGAGGTCATTCCTGTTACTTAATCCTCCCTACATCTACCTTTCATCCCCATCCATGAAATTATCTAGCCTCCTTTTAAAGCTCCCTAATGACTCCGCACTCACTACTTGACGGCTTAGTATTCCAATCATTTACCACCACTATATGTCAACCAGTTTTTCCCTATTTCTTTTTTTAATTTCGCCTTTCCAGCTTGAATCCGTTAATTCTTGTTCTACCCTGATTACTAGCCGTAAGAACTTTTCCTACATCTCCTTTATTGTATGCCTTTAACCACTTAAAAACTTCTATCAGATCGCCCCTTACTCTACACCTCTCGAGTGAGTATACATTTAATAGCTTCAATCTCATCTCATTTCTAACTAAACTAAATTCCAAAATTCTAACTATTCTCTTCTTCTAACTAAAGTTGCACATCCCCTGTATTATTTTGGTCATCCTTCTCAGCACTGATTCTAACAAGGCTATATCCATTCTGTAATACGGACACCAAAATTGAATCGCATAGTCTAGATGAGGTCTGACTAGAGCCAAATATAGCTTTAGAATAACCTTTGCTCTTCTACTTTTAACACTCCTGGTAATGAATCCTAACACCCTATTAGCTCTATTTCTAGCCTCAATACATTGCTTCTTCGGACGGAGGTCTGAGCTTACCTGCACTCCCAGATCTTTCTCGCCTTCTGATCTTTTCAGCGATACATTGCGTATAGCTTATCTATTACCAGGATATTTTCTACCAACATTAATTACACTACACTTATCAATAATTAATGCCATCTGCCATCTGACTACCCACTCATTTAATTTATCTAAGTTCCCTGCAATATGTTTACATCAGACTGTGATCTAATTATCCTACCTACCTTAGTATCATCAGCAAACTTGCTGATCTCACTGCTAATCCCGCTATCCAAGTCATTGATGTAAATCAAAACTAGTGATGGACCCAAAACAGACCCTTGTGGAACCCCACTCTCTCTTTCTTTTAGCTATACACATTTGTACCCATTTGAATTTGCCAAGCAAGTAGAATAATTATTCCTTTATAGAATGTTTTATGATTGTACATTATTCTCATTTCTTATCGTTAAGGAATCCTAACCTTCATATTCCAGGTGATGCACAAGTTGCCGAATTGGTTCTTGAATTTAAGGAGGCAGCACAGAAACTCATTGACATGCTGGATATTTCAGTGCCAGGTGTGGCCAAGCTCAAGGTAAGAATGAGTTATGTGTAGTAGTCATGATGCTAAGAGCTCACGCCGCTCTAAATGTTACATGATGTATAATCTTCATGCATTATATGTTCAGTAACCTGAATTCAACTGTTTTGAATATATTATCTTTTAAAAATTTTGAAGGCTAGAAATTATAATAGAAAAACAACACTACAAATTCTTTGATAGAAAACCATACCCACCCAAAACTGTTGGATTTTTTTAAATGAAAGTAATCAATAGTTCAAAATCATGATGACATGCATCAATGAATTGGAAAGTACAAAAACATGGAATAGCATCTTGAAAAAATGTGTTGATTTGCAGTTGTTTTTTGTGCTGCCTTGGCACCCAACTATCAGTATTAAATAGGACACCCAGTATGCCACCTATTAGCAACAGGACCGAGCGAAAAAGTTCAAAAAAGAAAGTACATAAGGCTGTTTTCATGCTATAGATCAAAAGAAGTGAAGCAAATGAAAAATGGCATGAATACCAGAGAACTGTAACTCATAAATGCCAGTGGTCGCTGGCAGTTTGAACTCACAGGTTGATGAAAAGTTGGTCTACTGGAAAAATAATATGGGCTTATTGCACTGCACTTAAAACACAAAAGTATAATACTAAGAACGATTTTCTTCTATATGTATATTGTATAGAAGCCTGATTCTGTAAAACATGTATATAACCAAGGAGGTTATAGCGGAGGAGGCGATGGAAATGTTACTCTATGATATTATCTAGTCAATAACGAATGTCCAGAAGTTACCTAGGCAGTCATATTTTCCTGTTATTTTTGTGTATCAATTAGATAGAAAGTCTGGAATTGCAATGAGTCGACGCGTGAAGACGCAATGTTTTGAGTCAATCTCCCCGCCACAATCTCCCCGCCCCAATGCGGGGCAAGCGTCTTCACCCGCGGCATATTGCGCGGCATGCCGCCTCCACATACATAACCTACTTGGTCGCAGCCCTAAGACCTTTAGCAAGTAAAATCATTTAACAGCCGAGTCTTTTTTTCGTAAAGAAGTGCAGTCAGAAACGGCACATGTGTAAAGTGGCTTTATATTATGCTGAAGCAAGTATATTCTTCCTGCTAAGGCGTCACCTGCTGATATTGTTGTGGCAGTTTGAAAAGATTCGGCGTCACTGACTTCGGTCGATTTTCATCACGGAACAATTTCGCCCTTCTATATTCTTTTCTTTTTTTCAAAGCATTGCTTATTGTATTTTGACAAGCATTTGCCAGACGCAGCAGTACTGTCTTAGAAAACAGTGTGAACATTGCCCTCAATAAAACATGCTACAATATACATGTAAAAAATATATTAAGCTTTGATACTCGAGGCTAGTATTTTGCATTAAATTGCTATCTTAGAACATTCCATCGTAATGCATGTCATCCATACAATTAGTAGAACAACAGAAGAACTTTATTTTTTGGTATTCAGATGCGGTGCATCAATATTTATCGTGAAATGATTTACGAAAATGCGAGTCGCCGTGGCAAAACACAGCAGACCAACCTTTGAGTTAAAACTGGCAGCAAGCACCGTCATGTATGAGTTACAGCTCTCTAGTAGTGGCAGAAGATAAAGCAGGATTTGAACGTTGGTGCCAGGACATATATTAAGTACTGTTTTAATTTTCATCATTTAGTTGCACGACACATCTGCTCCTCAAGGAATATTTAATCGGTATCCTACCAGATCAGCACAGCAATTTAAGCATCCAAAAAGCTGTTTCTATATATAATGTAATCAAGCCACGCTTATTAGTGGTTAATGTCACTCTGCACACTTGCAATGATTAGGAGTGCCACCTGTAAGTCCAAAAAACAATGGATTTGAAGAGGCACGGATCCCCTGCTATTCAGAGTAACTCACTTAAACCATGTGGTGAATTCATCCTTTGTTTATGATCTAGTAAATTAATTAGTAGTTGTAGTTTGCCAAAGAGTTACTGGCATAAAAAAGGAAACATTTTATTGTTGTATCCAGGATGCTGTTGAGAAGGTTCCCAGCCAGCAGTTGGCAGACACAGTAGCAACGTTGGTCAAGGCCACACTCCTGGAGAGGTTGCAGGTTCTTGATGCAATTGATGTGGCGTCTCGGATTCGTGTCACACTTCCCCTTTTGCTGAGACACATACAGAAGCTGAAGGTATGTCTCATCCTGCAAGTGTGAGTAATCCGAGAATGATCTGACAAATTTTGTTAATTTCTCTAGAGGCAAAGAGAGTCATGCAATTAATAGATACAGTTGCCATAGTTTTATTAGGCTGATGATGACAATAAAATCCACTCGTTCCCCAACACTTTGTATCTTACTTTGATTTCTTAATTCTTACTTTGATATCTTGATTCATATTTTCTACAGGAAAATCAAGAGGATAAGAGTATAGAAAGAACTAACCCAAATAAACAAGTAATGCGCCTCACTCGTGGAGGCCGCAATCTGTCCCCTGTGCTGGACCCTTCAGAGGAGGGGGAAAGTGATATATCAGACCTGGAGGCGAGGATAGAGGCTGCAAACATGTCGGAAGAAGCTTCCAAGGTACGTAGTACAATTGGAAGGCCTGGAGAGTAGCGTTGTCCTTTAACTACATAATACTTAATGTGCACTTACTGATTAGAATTGGATTACCAAAACTGGTGCGATAAAGGATGAATATTTAGATAGTACAGTAAGGTCTTCCATTTGGCGTGTTTGGATTTGGTAAATTCACACTTGGCAACGTGTGCCTCCGTGGTGCAGTGGCTAGCGTGCCTGGCTACGAATCTGCGGGCCCTGGTTCGATCCCGGGCAAGGGCAAGTCGGTGACCAGCCTACCCAGCTGTTCTTACTTCCTTTCGGGGTTGATAAATGGGTAACTGGGGTAACCTGGGGAAGATAACTGTGGTAACCCGGGAGTCACACTAGCCCTGTGTCCCGGGGTAACGGGTTCTCACCCACCACAGGCTCTTAAGGGCTAATGCCACGGAGATGAGCACCGCATGCCACGCGCAGCTTAGCGTATGCTCCCATCTCTACTTACACTTGGCAACTCCAAGCAATTTCTACCCATATTCACATTTAGTGACCATAATCTCCCATTTAGGGATCCCTCCCTGTGATTGGTTGCCTCTGTTATCTTCCTTGTCCTACTTTCCATGTATTTGTGCAAAATCTCTATACAATCCCAATTCGGCAGATGACCACGGTCTTCACAAAGCACCACCAATGAGTGTGGTGGCGCAGGTTACTCTTGTGCTCATAGATCCTCTTCTATATACCCCGTGACATTTCATCAGAATAGGCTGCAGAGCACCCGCCCCAGGGAATCTTGTTTTCATTCTTAACATAGGTGTGATAATTTCTTGACACAGTATCCCTTATCCTCTGTCCCTATCAAGCGCATTCTTAGAGTATTTGGCACCCAGGGCGGGACCTAATCATGGCACCCAGTCCTCCCAGAGATGAATAAATACACATGAAATACACAGTAGACAATATATGAACAAAATTTATAGAAATTAAAAATTTTCACATGCTTGAGATTTCGCATATTAAGGATGTTTGTAATTAAAATTAATCTTAAGATATGCACAGCCTTGCTTATAACATTGTAATAATGAGGAAAATGTTTTGAAAATTCTAAATTATTTGATATTATTCCAGTTTGACACCGAATTCCCTTTGGTGGACGAAACTATTTTTTTCTGGTGAGTTCTGATGTGTTTTGAATTAATCTGCTAACCGTTTCTGTTGCAAATTACAATTAATTTTTTATTTTTTTATACATAGGTAAAGGTTAGGTTCGGTTAGGTTCTATTTGTTTTTCAATATTTTTTGTCGCAAATCACTAAAAGAAGAAGAAGAAAAAAGGGATTTGCTACAGAAATGGTTAGCAGATTAATTCAAAAACACATCAAAACTCACCAGAAAAAAAGTTTTGCCCACCAAACTGGATTCAGTGTCAAACTGGAAAGTTACCAATTACAGTAAACCCTTCATGCTCGCGGATTTGATTTCTTGTGGTTTTTAAACCCTAGGGATAAATAATAATAAATAATAAAAAAAAAATGTAAAATACGAAAAATAAGGACACACAACCCTCGTTTTCCCGGACTAATAGGGGGGAGCACTGGTCCGGGAATCGCAAAAGTCCAGGAATCACAAAAGTCCGAGGCCATTACCCACCCTTGGACGTTTATCCTACTCTAGTATTTACTGTCCGGCACCCGCCAATATCAACTACCCCGCCGCGGACTTTTACGTCACTTTGTTGTTGTATTTAGGGCTGCGAGGATCCCTTGGGGAACACTATGAGCCCTGGTGATGTTCTATGATGCTATCACAGGCACTGTAGTTGACCTGTCTTCCTCAGGAAGGCACAGGTGAGGCGGATGACAGCGTGTTGCCGGGAGGGGTGGACGCCAGCCGCCGCCAGCAGGGTGAGCAGGTCACAGATGGCGACATTCAGGGCGAGGAGTTGAGAGCGTAGCACTACACGGTGGGAGTGGAAGTGTGGAAACTACAGCAGAAAGTGTTCAATAGTCTCAGAGACGTTCCTGCACCAGGGGCAGTGGGGGTCAGGGGACTAACGGAGGCGGTGCAGGTGAACCGTGAGTGTCGTGTGCCCAAATGTAAACAATACGACCGCTGAGCATGTTGCCACCTGGCGGGAGGCAGCAGAAAGTGTTCAGTAGTCTCAGAGACGTTCCTGCACCAGGGGCAGTGGGGGTCAGGGGACTAACGGAGGCAGTGCAGGTGAACCGTGAGTGTCGTGTGCCCAAATGTAAACAATACGACCGCTGAGCATGCTGCCACCTGGCGGGAGGCGCGGACACTGATCAGGGGTGACAGGAGACGCTCGGACCGCCGGACAACTTTGTCGACTTACGGACTGGACTGGATGTATAATAACGAGTAATAGACCGTAAAACCCTCCCCTCCTGCTGGCGGCGGCAGGCCAGCCCTGCCTGCCTAGTGCCTACCTCTCAGTGGACAGCACGCTGTCATCTGCCTCACCTGTGCCTTCCTGAAGAAGACAGGTCAGCTACCTCGCCTGTGATAGCATCATAGGATATCACCAGAGATCATAGGGTCCCTCAAAGGGTCCTCGCAGCTCTATTTAACAACACCAAATAGGAGATCTCCTTGGTGTTTGTCTCCGCCATCATGATGTTGCTGCCGCCTGCCACTGCCTGGGCTGCCAGACGTGGATGAGACCCGTTGCTTGTATTTCCATCTCTTTTCTCAAATATATATATATATATATATATTAGGGTGTCCCAGGCTTGTATTAAAAGAAAATCAAATAATGATATCAAGTCCAGCACATGCTGCTCTGGTTCCTTGTCAAATGAAAGTGATTCCACCAAATTTTTGTGAAAATTGGGCAATATTTAATGGTCGCGCAAAACAAACTTTATGATAGCTCCTCTAAGATTCGACCCATTATCTGCATTCTGATCACTCTATCGTGTTCAGAAGAGCCTAGGTACAGGGAAACGAATGTGAAATATCTGTTATGTTTATTTAGTTATTTATTCCTACTCCAACACCTTCTTGAGTTCCAGCCTCTTGAAAAGGGCGATGTTAGGGCCAGATGATGGACCCATGCAAGCCTCGAAGACATCCTTCAGAACAACTTCCAGGATGTGGTGGCGGCATGCCAACCACACAAGGGGCTTCTCCAGTGCACGTTCAATCCTGATACACGCTCCTTGAACCATCCCCGTGTTGGCCGCTGTAGTGTCGAATGCCATTCCAGTGATGTTGCCCTCCAAGCTGCTTTCCCGCACCAGCTTCAAGACGGTTTCCGCAACAGCTTGTCCTGGCCCGTCTGCAGACACAGGAACACCCAGAAGTTCCTCCGTATCCTCCCCAGACACCAAGACGGCCACCCTCTCCTCCAATGACCTTCCGTCCGCTAGATTGGGTAACAACTTGCCGTCCCAATGCAGGACCAAAGGGACTTCAGGCTTGAAGGAGAGAGACATGGCAATCTCTTTGTGGTTCTTGACTCTGGCCCGGTGGATCGACGAACGGGACACAGTGATATGTTCGACGTCGTGGCCGAGGCTCATTGCAGCAGCGACGTAGGAGGATGTCGCAGCACAGATGGACAGATTGTCACGCTCCCAAGCAAGGGTCAGCTCCTTGGTGAGCTTATTCTCCTTAGGAGGTCGACGGCGTGGACATTTAGCTGGTGTCGGAGCTTTGAAGTCATCGTCCTCGGTTTCTTCGTTGGACGATGAGGATGTAGTAGAAGACTCCAAGTCCAAAGCCACGTCACGATCAAGAGTGGATGACGAAGCAGCCGCGTCCTTCTTTTTCATCTCCTCCTTCCTTTGTCTCTTACGTCGCTTCTCCTCAGTCGCTCGCTTCAGCTTCTCGTCCACGCCAGCTATCGAGCAGCTCTGCCAATCCTCCCTCTGAGCCTCCAAGAACGCCTTGTCTTCCTCGGGGATCTTCGCTTCCATTGCCTTGGAATGCGCGATGTCAAACATGTCTTCGAGGCTGTCTCTGAAGATGCATCTCTTCATTTCTTCCGTCTCTGTCTTCCGTGAATTTCGCCAAGGCGCCGTACTCCTCGTACAGTTTGAGGATCTTCTTCACCCACGACACATCCGACGTCAGAATGTTCGCACGTCGCCACACTTCCAAGACCTTCTCAGCGGTAGAAGCTGCTGCAGCAATATGAACCTCCTTCTGGATCTTGTGGTGGAACAAAAACACCTGGAGAACCTCGCCTCTCGACGGAAGACGATTCCCCGGGAATGACGATGTTGGGGACTTCTCCAGTAGCCATACCACGTCCGTAGATCGTCTTTCACACGCCATCACGTTAGACCTGGGAACACAAAAGAGACCAGAATACAGTTTTTTTATTTTACATCGATAAATACATACATAGGCATTAGCTACATTATTTATAGTGATGGAAGTACAAGGGATACGGCAGGCACACACTTAAAACGACTAAGTTCACACACTAAGATAGTTGTAATATAGATGTAGGGAGAAACAAACCGACACAAAGGACACCACACGCGACAACGACACACGCGACAACTACCTCACTCTGACGCCAAGCAGAAAACTGAACGAAATGCACGACCAGTAAAAGACGAGAGAGGAAGCTGAAAGTTTTCCTGATTGAACTTGTCACGACAGGGAACAAGGGCAACATGTGCTGGAGTGTGTCCGATAGACGTCGGTTTCTTGGGACACCCTAATATATATATAATATATATATATATATATATATATATATATTATATATATATCTATATATATATATATATATATATATATAATATATATATATATATATATATATATATATTTATATATACACACAACCCTCGTTTTCCCGGACTAATAGGGCGGAGCACTGGTCCGGGAACCCCAAAAGTCCGGGAATCGCAACAGTCCCAGGCCATTACCCACCCCCGGACGTTTATCCTACTCTAGTACAGGGAGGTCCCGTTATACGAGCATTCAATATACGAGAATCCGATGATATGAGATGTGTAAATTAGGGTCTATTTTCAATATACGAGATCGAAAATCCAATGCTACGACATTCAGATTGGGGTGAGTAAAATTGCCAAGTTATTTACTAAAGTAAATTAAAAGTTATTTACTAAAATTATAAAGTCATTTACTGACTATATGATTTTACCTAAGGTTGTACAATAATCAATCTGATGGTGGTGGTGGTGGTGGTATTTCATAATTGTTATTCTTCCTCCTCTTTTTACCCACGGCTGAAATGGCATATTTAACACCTCACACACACCCTACCACGTATATAACACCACGCTAACCCTAAATAACACCTATAACGGCATTAGAAACACGAGTTATAGTGGTTATATGAGGCCTAACACAAGCGGCCTGCCTCTCAGCGACGCTAAGAGACACTGTTGTTGTGAAGGCTACGAACACATTTTATTTCCACTGCACTAATGCGCTACTTTCGCCACTGCACTAATGTCGCCAGGCACAATATATTACAAATTTTAGCATAAATGCTAAAAGCTTGCTTCGCTCGCTTGGACAATGAGTTAAGAGACGAAATATAACTTTCTGTGCCAAATTTCTTCCTTTGCGCCTGTGTCTTTCTTGCCCACACATTCGTGGAAACATTTTACAAGCCTATATGACACCTGATTTCGGCTGAAATAGGTACAAAAATATGATAATTCTGGTGGCTCGGTATGACAATGTGGCCTACAAAAATTCACAACCCTGGTCAATGTACAATGATTCAGATGCACAGAGACGAGTTTGTGGGCAGTGGAAGAGGTCTGCGCATCCCTCCCTTGTCCCTTACCTACCCTACCCTCTCGAGTCTAGTGTATCACGCGGCGTCCCCAAGAGTACATACAACGTCTTTGTTGCTTGTATGTATTGTGCCTTGTGAGTCTTTTAGTGATTTGCTGGTTTACTTAATGTGCTTATTGTGACTTATTTGTGCTCTGTCCTACTGTGCTGTCACACTCTTAATTCACTGTGTTTTGTGTGGTGGTGTGGTGGTGCAGTGGTGTGGTATATAGAGCCCGTATAGTTGAGAGTTTGAGAGTTTGTTGTGTTTGCTATAGTTTTTTTTAGCTTGAAAAGCATGTCTTTTTTTTAAAAAAAAAAAATATTTTTTTATATAAATTCATGGGGTCCTGGAACCAAACATATATTTTACCATTAGTTATGTGTTTCGTTATACGAGATATCGCTTTAAGAGTATGCCAGGTGGAACCTAACTGCTTGTATCTTCGGGACCTCCCTGTATTTACTGTCCGGCAACCGCCAATATCAACTACCCCGCCGCGGACTTTTACATCACTTTGTTGTTGTTTTTAGGGCTGCAAGGATCCCTTGGGAAGCACTATGAGCCCTGGCGATGTCCTATGATCTACCAGGCTTAGTTGACGTCTCTAGGGCACAGGTGACGGAGGACAGGTGTTGCCGAGGGGGACGCCAGCCTCCGAGGGGTGGGCCAGCCACCAGCAGGCGGTTGGGCAGGAGGTGAGCGCGTTACAGCACGGAGTGAGTGAAACGCGACAGGTGAGCAGAAAGTGCAAAGTCAGGACGTTCCTGCACCAGGGTCAGGGGTCGACTACGAGGCGTTCTGACCGGGGTGGTGGTCCCAAACTAAACATACGACGTGTAGCAGTGCACCCTGGCGGGAGGCACCAAATGTATAGTCTCAAACTTCCTGACCAGGGCCCCCGGCGGGGACTGACAGAGGTGTTCAGGTATCTGAGAGTCTTGTGCCAGTAAAAATACGGTGCTGAGCATGCTGCCAAGGCGGGAGGCGGGCATGACCAAGGTGTGTGACTTGAGGCCAGGAACCCGGAACTTCTGTCATTTCGGACTGGGCAGGCATTGCCGGACACTGACCAACCGGATACGGATTTTGTCCGGCAAATCCGTATCCGGGAAATGGGTCCGGAAAACGGAGGCTGTGTGATACATTTATCCGGGATCTATATATAATTTACCGGATTTTGCGGCGCTCAGACAAACCCGCATAACGCCCAATGGAGGTTGAGGAAAAAATATTATGGGGTTTATGTAAGGAAATTATTTTTTATATAAATTACTAGTTATTAAAAAAGGATTATAGAACAATATAGCATACTAAATACATATTATGTCAGTAATGTAAAGAAAATAACTAGTCAAATGTAGGGAATGACGGTAACCATAAATCGGCAAAAACATATATAGACAGGATGCCCCCACGAATTGATATTTTATAATTAAAAATAACTGGGGTTTTGAAGGAAATGCCTTTTTTTGTAATCTGCAGTTTAAAGAAAAGATTTGCAGGATAGATAATTGTATTATTTGGCATGGGCTTTCAAAATTCCTGGGGTTAAAAAAACATCGTTACTCTTCATCTGAAATGTAAGCCCATGTACCACAATTGGGATAAATCGATTAAGCAGGAGTACCCAAAATTCTATTTAAATTCTACCTAGAAAATATAAGCTTAGATTTAAATCGTTGGTTGAGTTTGGTTGGTTTATGTGGGGTTTAGGTTAGTGACAATTGCAGAAAAAGAAATTATCCATAATTTGAGTGTGGCGTTTTCAAAAGTTCCGGGCCTACCTTGGGTAGGTTCATTCAAGTATTACACCATATACAACCATGAATTGAATAAAAGAGTACACATTATTCAAAAATCATATTTCAGGAGAATAGTTTTTGGCTCAAATCGGGTTGTCAATAAAATTGGATATTTAGGTACACTGTAAGTAAATCTTACCTTGATTGGTATATGTTGAGGGCCTTTGTGGTAGAACATATTCCTGGTTTAAAAAATATCCATAAGCGTGGTTGATTAGTCTTTTCGGGGACCTGGAGGAGGCTGGTTCCCTCAAATCACGGCAGTTTCTGAACGTCTTGTTTCACACTATTCGTCACGGTTCCTCATTTAGCAATCCCACACACTATCAGAATGGACTCAGAGGCTATTTGGGTCAAGAACGTGGTTGCAAACAAATTTGGAGAAAAAGGTATAACTCTAAAGACACTTGGTCATAAAGCCTTGATGTATGTGAAAGCACATTATCCAGGCACAATTTCCCCCTTACGTTAATATCTTCAGAACCTTTCGTCAGGACAGGGTTGATTGAGTCCGGACGGCGGTGCACGCTTGGTTAACACGTCTAATTTGGATGTGTTTGTCAACGGTATGTGATAACGGTGCCCTTTCATCCTGACGGTATGTGTGTTCCTTAAAGTCGGAGTGCACAGTGATGGGTCTTGGTCTGTGTCGTGGAATCTTGCATAACAGTCGTTGAGCTTAAAGGATCCTTCAAACATTTCTTTTTGAGGTACAGGTGAGATTGAGGTCAAGGGTACGGACAATTCAATTATCCCACCTGCTACCATTAGCGCGTTAAAACTCCCCACGAACTTACACGCAGGCTTGGCACCCCGTGCGGGGACCAAACTTTAGGGTGTGAACCTCGCTGACTGACTTGCTAAGAAATTAAACGGGAACGTCAGCCCATGTTATTCAGTCAGCTACAGGACCCCTGGAGCTGGACACGGCCGGCACCTTGTCAGTTTGTCAATGGTCCTTGGGAAACACGCCCATACGGTCCTTTTCCATCCTTTGTTAAGCACTCCCAAGGTTACTTAAACCTTGAGGTCACGGGCTGAGATTAAAGGTTCAAACGCTCTTGTTACTATTCCACTTAGCCATACCCTTACGCGAAGATCCATCATCATTCGCCACCCTGACATCGCTTGGCCAACCGTTGTGTCGCTGGACCAAGAGTCGAAGCCGGGTAGGGACTCTATGCGGAGTGTTTTCTTGTTTCCCCGAAATGCGAGGAGTTCTGAGCGTAAGACCATGCGGACACACGGAGCCCGCGTGAACTCTCTTGGTGAAGCGGCCTGACCAAAATCGACGTTTTCAAATGGAAACAAAACAGCGGGTTATGATTTGTATAGACAGACTCTGCAGCAACATCATATCATGTTCCCCCCTTTCTCTTAAATCCAACCTTTCTAACACCTCTTGTACTTATAATCCATTTACAAATTGTGCTCATGAAACTGCGTCAACACAATCACTCCGCCCCCTTCTAATACACCACGCTTTCCAACTGTCTGCCGACCTCTCATGCGCGAAATATGCGCATTAGACGCGGGAAATTGCATCCTTTTAAAGGGAATTACTGCGTCCTTGGTGCGGGAACGGTATGACAATAATATATTGGAGTATTATGAATATATTAAATATAGAAATATATATTTTTACAAGGCAGCCAGTATGGACGGGAGATGTTTCCTATCGACACGGCCATAAAAGCAGTCAAAAAATATTTGGCCCACTTCGCTACCTTTCTTAATCGAAAACTTATATTAGCTACTGTGATACAGTACAAATTTGGCTCAGTGATCGCTCAACACAGACACGCACCCTTTAGTAGTACACGGTGTTGCATTCTCTGCCCGACCTCTCATGCGCTAAAATGGGCCCCAAATTGAGCAGGGTGAACTTTGCATTCTTTTTAAGGGGAAAAACTGCGTCTTATGTGCCGCAAATCGGTATATATATTATATATATAATATATATATTATTATATATATATATATATATATATATATATATTATTTTATATATTAATATATATATATAATCTATATATATTCGCGGCCAGATATTGGCACGGAGAATTTTTCGCCTCGCAACGCAGCGTACGTCTACATAAAAAAATGTTAAAAAAATATTTATGGGATACTTACGCTACCTCTAGTACTTGGTCGGGTAGCCCTTCTTCCTGCAGCTCTGGAGACGTTTGGGTACGGATAAGGCCAGATTCTGGAGGAGGGAGGGGTCCAGGTTTGCCCAGATGTCCTGGAGCTGGGCGACAAGCTTGGGCACTGTGGAAGTGTCGCGACCCCGTAGGCGGCGTTTCATCAAGGCCCAAATATTTTCAATGGGGCTTAAATTGGGACTATTGCCTGGCCAGTCCCTGATATAGTCCACACCCACCCACTCAAACCAAGAACTGACCAATTTGGCTGTGTGACCTGGCGCACCATCCTGCTGAAATATCTCGCTCTGGCAGGCTATGAAACAGTCCTCCAGGTGATCGGCTAGAAGCTCGAGGTAACGTTCTTTGTTAACCGTCAAGTTCTTTGGTAACACCACTAACTCCCCAGTGCCGTGGTAGCCAAAAGCCCCCCACACCATGACACTATCCGGGTGTTTCACGGTCCCCTCAGTGTACTTGGGGTGGTAAGGATCCGAGCCGGCACGTAACCTCACCTTCCCTCCCCTGTTCCTAGTCACTGTGAAGGTCGCCTCGTCAGACCACAACACTTTCTTCCACTTCTCTGGTTCCCAGGCTAAGTATTTCTTGCAGAATAGTAGTCTCTTCTTCTTTTGCAAGGTCGTTAATATGGGCCTTCTTCGTGGTGCGCAATACTGGAAGCAGAGGTCGTCACGGAGGCGTCGTTGAATAGTACGGACTGAGATGTCCTGAAGGAGCCTCGGATTTTTTTCTCTTAGTTCCTTTGCACTGATGCGAGGTTCAAGGTCCACTTGGCGCTGTAGCACTTTCAGGGTCGTCTGAGAGGTCAAACTCTCAGGGCCTTTCCTGTCCTCTTCTTTTTTAGCAGCGGATCCGAGTCTCCCGCGTCCTTGCACTTTTTTGTCCAGCGCTGGACACTTCTCAATGCCAAACCGGTTATGGCGGAGATTTCTTTATTATCTTTTCCCACAAGAGTCAGGGAACTAATAGCTGCGATCTGTTCCTTGGTCAACTCTTTCCCTCGTCTCATTGCCCCACACGAGGCACAAAAGCAATGCACAGTCAAGGACAAAAAACTCGCGTGACGCAACACAAAAGATGCGTGACCCTCTCACTGTCAATGCCCAAGGCTGACTAATGCTTTCCAACTTGGTGAGTAGCTCAAGGTCAACTGTCTTTGTCTACATCTCGCGTGCCAATATCATTGACGGATTTGAACCAAGGTTTTGGAGGGTGCCTTGTTTCGCGCCATAGGGATTGGCGCAGCATGATTCGCGCCAAAACCAATGGCGCTGACTGTATATATATATATATATTATATACACACAAACCTCGATTTCCCGGACCTCGATTTCCCGGATATCGGATTTGCCGGACAAAATCCGAGGTCCGGGGATATGTCAATCTCGGACAATTTTTTTTTTTTTTTTTTTTTTTTTTTTTTTTTTTCTTTCTTTTTTTTCATGTCCGCGCCTCCCCCAGGGGCAGCTGCCAGCGGTCGTTTGATTTTTTACATTTGGCACCAACTTTCAGGGTTCACCGCACAGCCCCCGTCGTCCCTGACCCCCACTCCCCCTGGTCCCAAGAACTTTTTCGAGACTTAAACACTTTCTGCTCCCTCCCCGGGGGGGGGCAGAGCTCAGCCGGTGATTGTTTACATTTGGACACACTACATCACGGTTCACTGCACTGCCCCGTATCCCCTCCCCCAGCCCTGGGCGGAACTCTTTTGAGACTTTTGAAAAACTTTTGCTGCCTCCCCCCAGTGGCTGATGCTCAGGGACGTAAAAGCCCCGCCGGGGCATTTGATTTTGTCGGTTGCCGGACAGTAAAATAGAGTAGGAAAAACGTCCGGGGGGGGGCTAATGGCTCGGACTTTTTTTTTTTTTTTTTTTTTATATTTTTTTTTTTTTATTCGATTCCCACTTTTTTGGTTCCCGGACCATGCTCCCCCCTATTTGTCCGGGGAAAACGAGGTTTGTGTGTATATTAATAATATATTAAAATAATTATTATATATATATTATATATATTTTATTTTATATATATTTAAAATTTTACCGTATTTGCCGGGGCATAAGACGCAGTTTTTTTCCCAAAAAAGGGAATGAAAAAATTTCCCCTGGTCTAATGCGGCCATATTGCTAATGAGAGGTCGGGCAGAGAATGAAAATGGCGTGATGTAATTTCTAAAGGGGGCTCGGTATCTTTTTGAGCAGTAACCACCCGAACAAAAATTTTTAAAATGTGTTATTAAAAATACAAAAGTAAGGCATAATGCCAAAAAAAAGTTGGAGTTTTAAAGAAAAAAAAGAGGTGGGGCAACAGTGGCCTTTCTTTTGCCAAATGCCGTTAAAAGTAACATCACCCCCCCCCCAGTCCCCCTGCCCATTCCCTGTAATGGATGGGAGACGGGGAGGGCCCGGGAGGCTCAATCCTTTTCCTGTATTTTATGGATAAGGAAAATTGTAAAAATGTAACTGGAAAGAGTGCTAGTAAAAAAGGCTGCAACGGGACCGTAACGGACAGAAGCCTTCAAATCCACCAAGACCAAAACCCACCGGCCACAAATTTGTCCCCCTCAAGGCCCAAAATTATACCATCATTCCTTGACTGTACCTTTCCGAGGGAAAATAATCAACCCCCCCTGATGGGATAGATCACAGGTGTAAACCTGGCGAATACTTTGATCCCGACATCGGTGCCCTTTAACATAACAAAAAGAAGAGATGGTTTCCTAACAGTGTAATATCTTGGTAATTTTTTTTTATCAAAACCTCGTTTCGGGGCCCAAAAATTGTTTTCCGAATATTTTTTGGTGTTTTTTGAATTAATCTGGCGCTCGTTTTTTGTGGGGACATCAATGTTTGTTTACATGTGTGTGGGGGGGGGAGGGGGGGTGCCCACCCTGCCCCTCCAGGCCCGCCCCACAAACATTGCTAAGCTTCACACTGCCATAGTATCTGTAATTTTCGTTTTATCTCTATATCTTCTACCAAACCAAATTCCACCTTTAACCTAACCTAACTTAATCTGATTAAACCTAACTTAACTTTCTGGCTAAAATAACGGTAGATTTTCGGTAGTACATGTAAAGCCATTAATATTCGATTGCACCATGGAAAATGGGGCTCAAAATACACAAAATGAAGAAAGATGCACGATAATGTAGGTAAGAATCCTAGGACTTTTGAAAGCCCACTACCGAAATAATACCATTATTTTTACTGCAAATTTTCCACAAAGTCTAACTAAACACATAGCAAAAAAACAGAAAAGCAACAAAGTCATACCTACAACATTAAATCTAAGCTAAATGTCATAGGTAGATAATATTAGAATATAAATTCGTGGATGTAGCTATGTTGGGAGGTAAACAGTGACTAGCGCTACATCAGGGATTTGGCACACTCGCCCACGACTGTTCGGGACTGGTATTACGAGAGGTAGTAAGTATCCAGGCTCGCTCATTACTGCTTGTTATGCTATGAAATTTCATTATTCTAGTTGAATGTAGACATAAAATCACATTTGAATTGCTATTATTCATACATATGAGTAAAGATATGAAAATACTTTCAAGGCGCTCATCCACGCCTGGCAGCGCGGCCGCGGCAGCAGCAGCAGCATTATGAGACATTATAATCACCCCAAAATAGATAAAAAGGAAGAAAAAGTCTCCCGTAAAGTGATGAGTTATCCCTAAAATGTTGATGCTTTCTCTCACCGTCTGGCTAGTCAAGCTCAAGCTCTAGTGAAAGGTAAACAAACTACGAGCCAGATTCAGCCGTGGCTTCCAAAGGTATTGCTTATTATCATGACTAATGCTCATTATTATATATATTATATGGTTGTGAAGTGCAGTTCTATACACGTGTCACTATTTAGGTCAGTGTAGCACTGCGTGTCACCTTAGATCAGGGTGATTTAGGGTGTTGAGGTGACAGGGAGACGTAGCAGCGGCCACGCCATAACACTAATAGTCACTATTTTAAACAATACACACCTTCTACCACTAAATCACTAGCAGTACAGGCTCCTTCCTTATATAGCTTAATATGTGATATATCAAAACTCCTTAAAACTCAAGCATTCCAAAGTAAAATGAAAAAATAATACAATTATGTTGAGTTGACAATTCGAGCGGCGATAAGCGGTCTGAAATGGGGGGGGGGGGGGGAAGTCATGCAAATGGAGTCCGTTACATCCGAAGTCCGTTACATCAATCAATCAATCATTGGGGGCATACGCCGGGGGGCGCGTCGCCTCGCCCACCCTACGACGCTACTCCCGGGGGTCACCACGTGCGAGTTCCCATGCAGGCTCCTTTCCCATACCAAGCAGCTCTCGACAAGAAACATCAACTTGCTCCAGCGACGAGCCTTGTGGGCGCCCCCTTGGCCTCCTCCACGCCGGATTGTCTCTTACAGATACAACCCGATGGGAAGGATCGGTTTCAGGGTAGCGTGCCACATGCCCATATAGCCGAAGTTGGCGCTGACGGACTATGCAGGTAATAGGCCTCGATTCAGTCTCACGGTGCAATAGCTGATTTGACACGTAATCATCCCAGCGATACCCCATGATTCTGCGAAGATACTTATTACCAAAGGCATTGATTCGTCTCTTCAAGTCACTATTTAGTGTCCATGTCTCACAACCATAGAGTAAGACAGGGATCACAAGCGACTTGAAGATCCGGATCTTTGTCCTTCTGCACAGATACCGACAACGCCAAATATTCCCGCTGAGCGAGTCCATAACACCGTGGGCTATGCTAATCCGCCGTAAGACTTCTTGACGTGACCCGCCGTCATTATGGACTGCGCTACCAAGGTATGTAAAACTTTCCAAGATCTCAATGTCCTCGCCACATGCATGAACAGACTGTACTGCTTCATCTAGTAAGTCTCCAAACACCTGGACCTTGGTCTTGAGCCAGGAGACCTCAAGTCCCAAAGGCTTTGCCTCCTCGTGCAGCGCCTCGAGAGCCATCACCAGGACCTCCAGCGACTCAGCAAAGATTACTGCATCATTGGCAAAAACAAGATCAATGATCTTGGTGTTGCCGACTGATGCTCCACAATCACTTTGATCTACAACCTTGTCCAATACCCAGTCCATACAAGCATTGAAAAGTGATGGGGCAAGGACGCACCCTTGCCTCACTCCTGTATTCACAGGAAAGAAGCTGGATACACCTGCCCCACACTTCACAGCACTCTCAGTCCCAGAATACAGACCAGTTATCAAACCAATAGTCCTTGCAGGAATCCCTCGAAGTCGCAGAAGATCCCAAAGTGACTCACGATGCACTGAGTCAAACGCCTTCTTGAGATCAACATAGGCTGCAAGCATCCCCTGTCAAAACTCACGTCGGCGTTCCACCAGTAAGGTGGAACCTTAAATAGAATAGGCCGTTACATCGAGGTCCGTTATATCGAGGTTTGACTGTACATATATATATTAGGGTGCCCCTTATTTGGCAATTTTCAAATTTCAACCGGGACGGGCAGTCATATTGACCCATTTACTCTAAAAACGACGTGTGCAAAATATTTTTGAAAAATATTTATATATAGGGGTCGCGCAATGAGTCTAAAATTTGACATATTTAACAGTAATTTTACTACGGTTCTTGGTTTATTATAATAATACTTGCATGACATTTTGGCTTGTATGTCACAGCTTTGAATCAAGGAAGCCCTCTCAAACATGTTTGTACTGGTTGTGTGGTGAAAGTATCTCTCTGGCCACCCCCTCTCTATGTCACGTTTCGAACTGGATTTCATCAAAAAATTAAAACATGTCATCCGGGCAGGCATAACTGCTGGAGCTGTCACTGATCATCCTGGGCAGACAGCCGCTGCGTGGGATCAGGATATTGCGTCCTGGTGCCCTCCACTTTGCCTGCTGGATGGCGAAAATCATTTACGGCCTCAAGATCTACCTGTTCCGCGATCCAGAGCAGTTCTGCCTCACTGCAGGAGAGAAATCTGGAATTTGACGCCTCGTTGCTTTCACCGTCTCGACGTATGTGTCGTCTTGGTTCCGTGCGACATCCCTGGCTGCGGGCCCGACACGAAACCTCAAACTGTTCAAGATGTTGGTGTCCTACCCCGACAAAGTAGTGGACATGGCGACGGCAACGGTCTTCGGGTGCCATCTCTGGTACTTGAGCGAGAGGAACGTAGCTCTTGCGTTCTTCGACGATCACCTGGCCATTGAGACGAAGCGGGAGATGAGGGCTCTGCAGGAGGAAGAGAGCTCCGACGACCCTCCTCGACAAGCAACGGTCGACCTTACATCCACTGATCTGGCAAAGAAAACTGTTGCAAGTTTCGTGACGTCTGTCACGCCGTCCTTCTTCGAGATCCTTGGGTTGGATGCGGGTCTTCTGGCAGTCGACCCAACGGCGTGCCCAGACAATCCGGGATACACCGCCGCCGCCGCCTGCGTCAAGGAACTGCGCACTGTGAATGACTTCGCTGAGCGAGGCGTCGCCCTGATGCAGGACTTCAACCTGGCCCTCACCAAGAACGAAGAACAGAGGCAGTTCCTCCTCCAAGTCGTGGAGGAACAACGGAGGAAATATCCGACACCCGAAAGTCCACAGTGACTGTGAACTAGGCAACAATGAGTGGGAGATGGGCGCCCACCCTAGAGGGTGTGTACCTGGTACTGAAGAATAGGGGGACCTAAAATCAACACTGTGAAATGAAACGTGCTTACAACTACGTTTATTACCTCAAATAATGCAACATTCAAATCTGTTAGTGACAAATAATTTTGAAAATGACCTATATCGGCACATAGAAAATGTCCAATTCTTACAGAAAATAATAAACTTCAACCTCATTGCGCGACCCCTAAATATTAATATATCTAGTCAGATCTCTACATACGTTGTTCTTCGAGCAAATGGAACACTTCGACCGCCCGTCCCGGGTAAAGTTCCGAAAAATAAAAATTCCCATCAAATAAGGGGCACCCTAATATATATATATATATATATATATATATATATATATATATATATATATATATATATACAGAGTAATATATATATATATATATATATATATATATAATATAATTATATATACATATATATATATATACAGGGAGGTCCCGAAGATGCGAGCAGTTAGGTTCCACCTGGCATACTCGTAAAGCGAAATCTCGTATAACGAAACACATAACTAATGGTAAAATATAGGTTTGGTTCCAGGACCCCATCAATTATAAAAATAAAAAAAATAAAAAAATAAAAAAAAGACATGTTTTTCAAGCTAAAATAAACTATAGCAAACACAACAAGCACACAGCGTCTATATTACCCACACTGTACTACCTATTCTGTAGAAAAAGCATTCTGAAAGAGAAAATAGCACAAAATAACATAACTGCACATTAATTAAACATAAAACATGCAGAACAAGCAAAAAAGACGTTGTACTGTAGGGGACGCCGCGTGATACAAGAGAAGGTAGTGTAGTGGTCCCAAGGTTGGGGCCGCACACCTGCTAATTACCCCTAAAGGTCAGGCCGCCCCATATGCTTAATTACCCTTCAGGTCAAGCCTTGCTAGGGGTGACCTGACTGCGGTCCCAAGGTTGGGGCTGCACACCTGCTAATTACCCTTAAATGTCAGGCCGCGCCATATGCTTAATTACCTACCCTTCAGGTCAGGGCTTGCTAGGGGTGACCTCACTGGGGTCAACCAAATCCCCCTTTGTCCAGCCCGGGAGTGGTAGGGCACGCATTTTGAGCTTGATAATTTTACTCATCCCAGTTTGAATGTCGTATCATTGGATTTTCGATCTCTTATATTGAAAATAGACCCTAATTTACACATCTCGTATCATCGGGTTCTCGTATACCGAATGCTCGTATAACAGGACCTCCCTGTATACCGTATTTGCCGGCGCATAAGACGCACTCCTATTTTACAAGGAGGTTTTGAGAGAAAAAAATATAATGGTGTTTTTGATGGAAAAAATATCGTAAATTTATCAAGTTATTAAAAAAAAAGATTTTGTAGGGGAAAACAAATGATTATGAGCATGTACCTAAATACAATATTCACAGTGCAGTGAATGTGAATGAAAAATTATACTAGTTAAAATGTAAAGGGAATGACACTGTTAGGGTAACCAAAATCGGTCATAATATATTGCAGGATGCCCCCACGAATTGATATCCTAATATTTTGCTACCCATGACATAGCTTAGATTTAATGTTGTAGGTATGACTTTGATGCTTTTCTGCTATGTGTTTAGACTTTGTGGAATATTTGCAGTATAGATATTGGTATTATTTCGGTAGTGGGCTTTCAAAAGTCCTTAGGAGTCTTACCTACATCATCGTGTAGCTTTCTTCATTCTGAGTATTTTGAGCCCCATTTCCCATGGCGCAATTGAATAATAATGGAATTACACGTAGTACCGAAAATCTACCGTTATTTCAAGCAGAAAGTTAAGTTAGGTTAAATCATATTAGGTTAGGTTAGAGATGGGGTTTGGTTTAGTAACAAGATATAGAGAAAAAACTAAAATTTCCAATAATATGGCAGTGTGAAGCGTAGCAATGTTTGCGGGGCGGACCTGGAGGGGCAGGTTGCCCCCCACCCCCACCCCCACATCTAAACAAACATTGATTTACGACAAACACGAGAGCCAGATTAATTCAAAACACATCAAAACTATTCAGGAGGACTAAGTTCGGCCTCGAAATTGGTGGTTGTCCAATAACAAAAATATTACGAAGATATTCAGATAACACTGTAAGGTTACCATCTCTACCTTGTTGTTATTGTTGTAAATGTTGAAGGGCACCGTTGTCGGGATCGACGACTGGTTTACACCTATGAATCTATCACAGTCGCGAGGGTTGATTAGTCTTCTTCAGGAAGGTACAGGTGAAGGCTGGTTCACACTCTGAAATCACGGCAGCGTCAACCGTGCCTTGTATTCACACTAGTCGTGACGGTTCCGTCATTTTCGGCAGTTCCTGCTCACCCTCTAAGCAGACATGGTGCCTCAGAGACTATGGTTGAAGAAATTTGCATTAATAGCACTTCTGTTGGATGAAGAAGAGGAGTTGAACTCTAAAAGACACTGTTTTGGGTACATAAAGCCTTGAGAGAACGACAGTTATCAGCACGGCACAGTTCATTACGTTAAAAATATTCTTCCCAGAAACCTTTACGTGACAGGAGGGTGATGTATTGGAGCCGTGACGGCGGCGCACCGTTTAGTATACCACGTTCTATTTGTTTGAATGTAAGAAATTTCTAACGGATGTGATGAGACGGTGCGTGTCACCATGATGGTATGGTGTGTTTTCGGCCTTGAGCGGACGGTGTGGCGCCGTGATGGGCCTTGGTCTTGGGCACTGTGTGGAAGACTTTTTTTTCCCGTCTAAAATCTACCGTTGCAGCCTTTTTACTAGCACTCTTTTCATACAGTTTTTTTATCCGTAGAGGTACAGGGGGTGAGGATTGAGGGGTCGAGGTGGTACAAAGGCCTATGCTGTCTCCTATCCCACCCTGTTTACCATTTATAGCGGCGCTACACACACACACACACACAAATGAGTTTATTCGCTGATGATGCTAAATTACTAAGAAAAGTAGAAAGAAAAGAGGACTGTGAGGATTTACAAAAGGATCTAGATAAGATTTCAGAGGAGTCAACTATGGGGAAATAGAGTTTAATGCTAAAAAGTGTAAAGTGATGGAAATGGGCAGTAGCAAAAAGAGGCAGAGAGGAAAGTTTCGATGGAAATGAAGGGATAATCAAAAAAAAGGTCGAAAAAAGTTTCTGGGAGTATGGATTACGAAAATTTGTCACCAGAGAAGCATATAAACAAGATCACAGAGATACATATCATTTTGCTGAGGAATTAAGAATGGCATTCAAATATCTGGATGAAAAGATGTTTAAGAAATTGATAACATCTTTGATTCGACCAAGGTTGGAATATGCGCAGTGATTGGTCACCACATAAAAAGAAGGAATAAAGAAGATTGAGAGAATACAAAGACAGCCACAAAAAAGGCTTTCCAAGCCTGAGAGATTTACCATATGAAGAAAAACTTTCAAGACTAAAACTCCCAACGTTTGAGAAAAGAAGAGAAAGGGGAGATTTTATAGCAGTGTATAGAGAGAGCATCAATGGGTCTGGAAAAAATTGACAGAGAAGATCTGTTTGTGTGGGACGATAGAAATGCAAGAGGTCATGAGAAGAAATTGAAAAGGACAGCATGCAAGAGAGATATAAAAAAATACAGCTTCCCGTATAGGAGCATAGAAGCCTGGAACAACCTTGATGCAAAAGTGATTAATGCAAGAAGTATTCAGGACTTCAAAGGCAAGCTGGATAATAGTAGATTTGGAGACGGGACAGTACGAGCATAGCTCTTTTCCTGTATGTTACAACTAGGTAAATACAACTAGGTAAATACCTGCATTGGCTTAGGCCACCCCCCTGTCTGGGACCAGGATTAGAGGGTGACCTGACACTGACCTGACGTCCTCGCCAACACAACTGCAGCACCAGCCAGGTAATTCAGTCAGCCACAGGACACACAGACACACACGCCGCGCACCTCTTGTCCCCACGTTGTACAATGACTCGCTGTCAAATAAACTACAAAGCCACAACGCCCCTTTCAGGCCCTTTCTCCATCCTTGTGTGTATAGACAGACTCCCCAAGATACTACACCTCCCTCTCACCGCTCACACACCTTCAAATACAACTTTAATACGCTCTTTGTTTCACTATTCCATATCAACAATACTCAACTCAGTCCCAACGAAAATTATATCACCTTTTTCTGCCTCCCTTCTATCATCTCCTTCCAACTGTTGTGTCAACTTGTGTGGCCCGAGTTGAATGTGGGTTAAGGCGACATCTAATATGCGAGATGTTTGTCTTTTCCATGGGTGCGGGGAGGAGTCTTGAGTGGTAATGACCCATGGTGGGTGCACGCAGGGCGTCGCCAAGTGAAGTATCCCAGGTGAAGCGGCAGACCTGGGATATCAGACGTTTTACAATGGAGAGCAGCAGCGGGGGGTGGATGATGTTTAACATCTGATACAGCCATCTTGGCGGCAACAATCGCTATCATGTTGCCCCAGCTCTTGTTTTCTCTTAATTAAACTCGAACCTTTTCTTAGTATTATACATTACTGTTGATAACACACTTACAAATTTGTGCTCAGTGGACTACTGCTCAACACAGATCACTTCAGATCCCCTTAGTAATACACTACCGGCTGTTCTGCATTCTCTGCCCGACCTCTCATTCGCTAATATTAGCCTGCATTAGATGCAGGGTGAACTTTGCATTCCTTTTTAAGGGAAAAAACTGCGTCTTATGTGCCGGCAAATACGTAAAATATATACACACAAACCTCGATTTCCCGGACCTCGATTTCCCGGATATCGGATTTGCCGACAAATCCGAGGTCCGGGATATGTCAGAATCCTGGATAATTTTTTTTTTTTTTTTTTTTTTTTTTTTTTTTTTTTTTTTTTTTTTTTTTTTTTTTTTTTTTTTTTTTAAAAGTTGAAATGTCGGTCCTGTTTGTAATTGACAAGTTTCGCGTCCGAGCGTCTCCTGTCACCCTTGTCAGTGTCCGCCTCCCCAGGTGGTAGCATGTCAGCAGTGTCGTATTGTTTTACATTTGGCACAACAACCCTCACGTTCAACCTGCACCGCCTCCATCAGTCCCCTGGACCCCCCACTGCCCCCCCCGGTGCAGGAACATCTCTGAGACTATTGAAACTTTCTGCTGCCTCCCACCAGGTGGCGCATGCTCAGCGGTCGTATTGTTTACAAATTTTGGGGACACGACACTCACGGTTCACCTGCACTGCCTCAGTTAGTCCCCTGACCCCCCACTGCCCCCGGTGCAGGGATGTCTCTTGAGACTATTGAACACTTTCTGCTGCCTCCCGCCAGGTGGCAGCATGCTCAGCAGTCGTAAAAGTCCGCGGCGGGGTAGTTGATTAGGTGGTTGCCGGACAGTAAATACTAGAGTAGGATAAACGTCCGGGGGTGGGTAATGTGGGGTTTTTTTAAAATTTTATTCTCTTACTTCTTCTTTATAGGGACTGGCAACTAGCGGACTTGTTTTCCCCATTTTTGTTGTGCCCTTGGCCAGTTCTTTGTGATGAAAAAAAAAAAAAAAAAAAAAAAAAAAAAAAAAAGGCGGCGGCTCGGACTGTTACGTTTCCCGGGATTTTGGGGTTCCCCGGACCAGTGCCCCCCCCCAATTACCCGGAAAATCGGGGTTTGTGTTAATATATAAAAATTTTATATATATATTATTATATTATATTTATATATATGTAATATATGTATATATATGTATGTTATTATATAAATATTAAAATAATTTTTTTTAATTATATTATATTTTAACCTATTTCCGGGCGCATAAGGCCATTTTTCTCGATTTCGGGGCCGAAATTATTTTTCCTAATAGTTTGGGTTTTTTGAATTAATCTAGCTCTCGTTTTTGTCGGAAAATCATGTTTGTTTAAATATGTGGGGGGGGGTCCCCACCCTCCCCCTCCGGGGCCCCCCCCCACACATTGCAAAGTTCACACTGCCAATCCATTAAATTTGATTGCGCCGGTAAATGGGCTAAAAAATACAAAAAATGAAAAAGATACACATAATGGAGGAAGAATCCTGGGATTTTTGAAAGCCCATACCGAAATAATACCATTTCTTTACTGAAAATTTTTTCCAAAAATTTAAAAACACATCAGAAAAGCAACAAAGGCACTTACAACTTAAATCTAAGCAAAAAGTCAGGGGGAGATATATTGAATATAAATTCGGGAGCACCTGCAAAAATGCCCGTTTTGGTTACCCACCTTCCCTTTTTACATTTTAACTATATAATTTTTCATTCACATTCACTGCACGGGAAATATTTATTTGGGAATGCCAAAAAAATTTTTTTCCCCTAACAAAATCTTTTTTTTCAAAACATAAAAAAAAAATTTTTACGTTTAAGTAAAGTGTCCTAAAAAACAGTAAAAATTTTTTTTTTTCTCAAAATTTTTGTAAAAAGGGGGTCGTCTTATGCAAAAGGTGGTTTATGTGCCGGCAAATCAGATATATTATATATATTATATATTATTTATTATTTTTATATATATATAATACCGATTTGCCGGGGGCAAAAACGACCTCCGATAAACGCAGCCCTTTTTTACAAAAAAGGTTTTGGAAGAAAAAAAATATTGAGGTTTTGAGGGAAAATTTTTGTTTTCGAAAATTATCATTTTTAAAAAAAAAAAAAGATTTGTGGGGGAAAGAAAATGATTATGGCATGTACCTAAATACAATATTCTAGTAAATGAATGTGAATAAAAAATTATGTATTTAAAAATGTAAAGAGAATGAGTGTAACCAAAAATCGGCCAAAATCAAAATTTTTTGCGGGCCCCCCCAAAATTTGATTTTCTAATAGTTTGCTACCTATACATAAGCTTAGTTTTAAATGTTTGGTATCCTTTCTGCTTTTTTGCTATGTGTTTAGACGTGGAAAATTTCAGTATAGATTTTGGGGTATTTTTTTGGTGGTAGGCTTTCAAAATCGTAGGATCTTACCTCATCATCGGTACTTTCTTCATTCTGGTATTTTGACCCCCTTTTCCCATGGCGCAATTGAATAATAATGGCATTACACGTAGATCAAAAAATTACCTTATTTTCAGCCAAAAAGTTAATTGGTTAAACAGTTTTGGTTAGGTTAGAGGGAGGTTAGGTTTAGTAAAATGATTGAAAAAATCCGAAATTCCAAAAATAGGGCACGTGAAGCGTAGCAATGTTTGCGGGCGACCTGGGGGGGCGGGTTTGCCTCCCCCATCACACACATGTGTAAAAAACTTTGATGTCCACAAAAACAACCCAGTTTAATTCAAAACACAAAAACTATTCAGGGGACTAATTTTCGGCCTCGAATTGGGGGTTGCCCAAATAACAAAAATTCGAAGCTTTTTAGAAAACATTTGAAAGGAAACCATCTTCCCTTGTTGTTTTTTTTGAATTGTTAAAGGGGCCCCGTTGTCGGGTCGACGATATTTCCCCGGGTTTTTACCCCTATGAATTTTATCACAGTCCCACGAGGGTTGATTATCTTCTTCGGGAAGGTACCTGTGGGTAAAGGCTGTTTCATACTCTGAAATCACGGCAGCGTTCCATCAGCGTGCCCTGTATTCACACTATTCGTCAGGGTTTTCCGCCCATTTTCGGCAGTTCCTGCTCACCCTCTAACAGACTGGTGCCCAGGGTTGAAAAAATTTGCAAAATAGCACTTCTGTTGGATAAGATATGGGGGGAACTCTAAAGACATTGTTTTGGGTACATAAACCCTTGAGAAAAACGACAATTATCCAGGGCCAGTCTCATTACTTTAAAAATTTTTTCCCCAAAACCCGTTACGTGACGGGACGGATGTATTGGACCCGTGCGGCGGCGCCCGTTTAGTGTAACACGTCTATTTGTTTGTATGAAAAAAATTCAAAAGGATGTGATGAGAGGTGCCCTGTCCCCAAATTTCCCATGAGGTATGGTGGTTGCCTTGAGGCGGAGGGTGTGGCGCCATGATGGGTTTTGGTCTTGGTGACCGTGTGGAAGACTTTTGTCCCGCACGGTACCATTGAAACCTTTTACTAGCACTCTTTCATACAGTTTCCTTATCTGTAGGGGTACGGGGTGAGGTTTTGGAGGGGTCAGGTGGAAAAAAGCCTAGCGTCTCCTATCCCACCCTGCTTCCCACTGTAGCGGCGCAAACACCACACGCACATAACACCTGCATCGGCTTGGGCCACCCCTTTGGACCGGATTATAGGGGCCCGGGGTGACCGATGCTGCCCTGTTTGCCTTGCGACAAAAAACTGCAACACCACCCAGGTAATCAAAAAAGCCAAAGGGGCACACACGCGGCGCCCTCTTGTCCCCCGTTGTGCAATGACTCGCTGTCAATAAACACAAAGCCACGACGCCCCTTTTTTCTTTTCCCCCTTGTGTGTATAGACAGACTCCCCCCAAATACTACACCTCCCTCTCACCGCTTACACTTTCAAAAAAAACTTTAACACCTCTTGTTTCATATTCCATTTATCAAAATACTCATTCAACGAAAAACCAACACTTTTTTTCTGCCTCCCTTCTATCATCTCATTTCAAATGTTGTGTCAACTTGTGTGGCCCCGGGTTTAATGCGGGTTAAGGGTACATCTAATATGTTGATGTTTTTTTCTTTTCCAGGGGGGCGGGAGGAGGCTGACGGTAAAGCCCATGGCGGGTGCGCGGAGGGGGTCGCCGAGACTTTTATCAGACGTTTTCAATGGGGAAACAGCAGAGGGGGTGGATGATTTTACATCGACACAGCCATCTTTGGGACAACAATCACTACTTTTTTCCCCAGCTCATATTTTTCTTTAAACTCCAACCCCTTTTCTTAGTATTTGCATTCTGTTGATAAACAGTTACAAAATTTTGCTCATGGACTCTGTCAAACAGATCACTCCGACCCCTTTGTAAAACACCACCGGCTGTTCTGCATTTTCTGCCGACCCCTCATGCGCTAATATGGCCCATTTGACGCAGGGGAAATTTTTCATTCCTTTTTTAGGGAAAAAAAAAGGTCTTATGCGCCGGGAAATCGGGATTATATATATATAATAATTATTATATATATATATATATATTATAAAATATATAATATTATATATATATATTATAATATATATATTTTATATAATATACTAGTCGCAAAGCCGCTCTCCGGGCGGCCTTTTTGGGTACTCCTGGGAGGGCTATTGGGGCCCTTTATCCCCCACCTGTGTTTGATGGCCAAAGGCCCACCAAAAACAGACTCTCCCGATAGACCCATTACCCACCACCTCAGCCCACCCAAAAAAGACTCCCAGATACCCTTCTAACTTTCCTGAAATGTATGTATTCCCCCCCACCCTTCACTCCCCCATTACCCCCATCACCCCCCACCCTTCACTCACCCTTTTAAACCCATACCCCACCCCTTCACTCAAAAAACCCCTTCCCCTCACCAACCCCCCCATTCACTCACCCATTACCCCTCACCCCCCACCTATTCCCTTATCCATCACCCCTACCCCCCCCCCCCTTCCCCCCCTCATCACCCATTACCCTCACCACACCCATTCCTCACCCATTTCCCCTCCCCTACATCAAAGGGTTTCCCCAATTCCGCAACCCACTTTTTTTTCTTCACATTCTCCCAAAAGGCTTGCTAAAAAAAAAAAAAAAAAAAAAAAAATCGTATCACCATAAAAAGGGCTTAAAACCTTCCCCTGGCAACCGATTCCAAAACTGTGACATATATGGGGGTTCCCCCACAGGGGGCGGCACCTATCGCAGACAGCAGACAACAGACACACACACACCACACACACACACACCACACACAACACACCACAACCACACACACACAACACCCCACAAACACCCCATACACACACAAAACCCAAACAAAAACACACCACACCTTTCGCTTATTTTTTATATATTTTAATATAATTTATATTTATATATATATATATATATATAATATAAATTTGTATTATAAAATATATATTATATTATAATTTTATATATTCTATATATATAAAATTTTATATATATATATTATATTATATATATTATGTTTATATTTTTAATATTTTTTATTTTATTATAATAATATATATATATATAATTTATTATAGTATATTAAATTTTATTAATTATATATATTTATAATATATTATTAAATATGTGAAAATAGCCATTCAAATGACTTTTGCCTACATTCCCTAGAAAAAAATATTTCATAGCTAACAGGGGAGTAAAGAAGAGCCTGGGGCTTACTACCTCTTCTAATACCAGGCCGGGCCAAATCGTGGGGTAGGTTTTCAACCAAAACTATCCCCAACCCCGCCTGTGGCTGTTTTTATCTGTTTTTTTAAAACAGTACCCCGCCGAGTTTCACGCTTGCGGTTTCGCGATCCCCGAGTTTGGGGAGTCCTAAATTCTTTCCCTCCCGCTTTTGTCATTATTCCCCGAGTTTCGCGCTGCTTCGTAAATTTTTTTTCTTTTTTTTCCCCCCCCCTGTGTGTGTGTTGTGCCTCAGCGTCGTTAGGCTGCCTCCAGGGGTGGGATGGTAGGCCCCGGGGTTCACTTGAGGGGTGTGATGGGTTGGCCCCCGCCCGTGGGGACGCAGACGAATTTTTATAGTGACCATGTAATTAGGGCCATGCAACCCTGTGTCCTCTGATCCCTCGCAATCGAAAGTAGAGTTAAGGGCAGTGTGTGGGTGTTCTTGGGTCTCGAAAGGCAGAGAAAGATTTTAATGGGTTTTACACCCTCATCAAAGGGTAATTAAATAAAATGGTAACACCTCGAAAAAAAGTAGCACCTTTAAACCTTACACCCCCCCCGTTCCTTCTTATTTACCACAAAATACTCCTTTTAATGATTAACCATGACGTGTTTTGGTACTGTGGTTTCTGGGGTACTGGGGAGACAGTGGGGAGAAGAGAGGGAAAGGGATTGTGACAGTGTTATTGTCGTATACACTGTCACACAACCATCAGTGATGCCCTCACTCCCCCTCACTCACTCAGCCAAAACAAATGAAAAAGTTTTAGATCCCCCGGGGAATGCAAGGGAAGAGTTGAAAATCTTTACGAAGGAGAAAAGTTTAAAAAGGACCCATGAGCGATACTAAGCATCAAGGCACAAGAAGAAAACAATCGAGAACAGATTCTTTTTCTTCTTTTACCTTGTCGCTTAGTACGCTTCATAGGGCCTCTTTTACTTCGTTCCTTCGTTAAAAAAATTGTTAACTCTTCCCCTGTTTATTTCACCTGGGAAAGACATTTTGATCAGTTTTGGAGTGGGAGAACGCCGGACTAAAGGCTTCACCGACAGCATCCGCTGGGTGACTCCCAACTCAAACTCAAGCTCAAGCTCCTCTCCTCCTCCTCTTCCTCCTCTCCTCTCCTCTACGTAGTGTTGGCCTAAGCCACCACCCCGGGAGGCGGGTCACAAACCCTTGGCTAACACCCGGTACCCATTCATTGCTGGGTGGACAGGGGCTTGAGGCATTTTCAGGATATTTTTTGGGGAAAAAGTGAGTCTTATAAGCTGTAAAATACGGTAGGCACATCTCGCACCGGACTAAATAAGCATTTTTACAGTGTTTTCAATACTTGAGTTTCGCGATCCGCGAGTTTCGCACTATGCCTTGGGAAAAAAGCGAGCGCAAAACTCAGGAGGGTAGTGTACATTACTTACCTTAATTTCTTTGTTTGTGCTTTACTATTCATTATGATTAATTATCCATAATCATTAAGTTCTTATGCACAAGAGGGGAGGGTTATGTACTATTCATTATGATTAATTATCCATAATCATTAAGTTCTTATGCACAAGAGGGGAGGATGATGGCCCAGGGGCAGAGGACCAAAGACGGAAGGACAATGACAACAAAACACTTAAGTATCGATCGGTACCGATTGTTTACATTTATACAGTAGTGTACCCTATTACTAATCATTAATACACCTGTAATATACTATTTACAGGGAGGTCCCGAAGATACGAGCAGTTAGGTTCCACCTGGCATACTCGTAAAGCGAAATCTCATATAACGAAACACATAACTAATGGTAAAATATAGGTTTGGTTCCAGGACACCATCAATTTAAAAAAGAAAGAAAAAAAAGACATGTTTTTCAAGCTAAAATAAACTATAGCAAACACAACAAACACACAGCGTCTATATTACCCACACTGTACTACCTATTCTGTAGAAAAAGCATTCTGAAAGAGTAAATAGCACACAAAATAACATAACTGCACATTAATTAAACATTAAACATGCATAACAAGCAAAAAAGATTTTGTAATCTAGGGAACACCACGTGATACAAGAGAAGGTAGTGTAGCGGTCCCAAGGTTGGGGCCGCACACCTGCTAATTACCCCTAAAGGTCAGGCCGCTCCATATGCTTAATTACCCTTCAGGTCACGCCTTGCTAGGGGTGACCTGACTGCGTCCCAAGGTTGGGGCCGCACACCTGCTAATTACCCCTAAATGTCAGGCCGCGCCATATGCTTAATTACCCTTCAGGTCACGGCTTGCTAGGAGTGACCTCACTGGGGTCAACCAAATCCCCCTTTGTCCAGCCCAGGAGTGGTAGGGCGCATATTTTGAACTTGATAATTTTACTCACCCCAGTTTGAATGTCGTATCATTGGATTTTCGATCTCGTATATTGAAAATAGACCCTAATTTACACATCTCGTATCATCAGATTCTCGTATACCGAATGCTCGTATAACAGGACCTCCCTGTATACTATTTAGCATTATTTGCATCCATAAGTATCATTATCATTATCATTCAAGCAACAAAATCCATTTTCTTTATAGGGTAAGCCTATTTTCGGGGCGGTAGGGGTAACTAATGTCATGCTCGCGGATCTACGATACTCGTGGGTGTCTCTGTTCCCTAATCCCCGCGAGCATGAAGTGTTTACCGTATTCACCTTTTCATCCCCACTCCTACATGAAATAAGATTTACGGTACCATTAGAAAATTTAAACAATCATTACAACTGTTAGTCATACATAACTTGTTTCCTATGTAAGCGCTTTCTGGTACCATCACCAGCATGTTGTCAAAATACCTAAATCAGAAGCACCCCCTACCCATGATACGCACAAATTTGTCCTCTCATAGTGACTCCATGAAGAGGGAAGCCATAAAGACACTGAGGGGTGAGTCCATCGCCAAGCCCCGTTGTAATACATCTCTTCTCTGGTAATGAAGAGGTATGAAAGTAAAGCACCGAAAGTTTACACATAAAGACACAAGTTTCACAAAATCCGCCTTCTTAACTGGTTTGGGGAGGCAGTGGCTGAGTGGTAAGCGCCTGGGAGTGGTGAACTCGAGTTTGCAAGTTCGAATCCCGCCGGGGGTAACTCTTTCGGCAGTCTGTAATGCGGTTGCCGAATTATTAGAACCTGGTAATGGAGAGCACAAGGTTCCGAGTTTAAGTCCTGCCAGGAGCAACTGTTTCTTCCATTGTTGAGTGGCCAAAGACACCCACATGCTGCTCATCAACCTCACATTCGACTGCGGGTGCAGCGGAGGGCACCAGGGGGCAGCACGAGTCAAATCATCACAGGTGTTACTTTAAAAATCCAGCCCACGCTACCACAGGTGAGGGCCAACCATCGCAGCCCTTGAGAATATGCAGGGCCAACCACCTGAGCCCTGAAGAAGGAAGATGAAAAGCCTCAGGAAGGAAGATAAAGCCTACAGGCTCCAAGGCTCCAATGTAAACTAAACAAAAATTAAATTTAAAAAGTCACTGTCTTGTTCCAACATTTTCACTACAGCCTCTATTGCTTCTTCAACCAGCATGTTGGTAAAGAGGATCATTATGTCAGAGCTGGTCATCTTTTTCGTCTTATCCTTGTGCTTGCCTGGTTTGATCAAGTCAGAAGAGTTGCATAGGTGGGCTCTGCTAGTTGTTCCCAATGCTGCAGACAGTAGCTTTGCCAGACGTCTTGCAAGGCAATGCTTAGTGCTTTCTATTCCTGATGTGATGAGCCTCGTAGGGACTCCTGGCTGCCGCACTTTAGGAAGACCTCTCATCCTTGATGAGTTTTAGGCCTCCTTACGAAACTCGATTAATTTTTTTCCTCTGCCTGAATTAGATACTTAGTATTTTCCTCGCTTCTTTCTAGGACTTGGTCGCCTCACTCATAGAATAGAGAATCATGTGCCCATCTTCTTGTGTTGTCGTTCAGTAGTTTCAGCTTCTTTTTTATCTTAAAGAACAACTGCCTCATCACGTGTTTTTCCTGCACCACTTACTCAACCTGTTTGTCTAATTTTATGTCAAGATATCACTAAAAATTTATTATTATTGTAAATTTAGTGTACACAAAATCATGTGTGGACACAGGCATATTACTATCATGATGTTCATACATGGCTCAACACAAACTGAATACTATAGTCGCCCCATTTTATCCTGGCCCATGGGTGGAGTGGTGGGATTCCCGCAGTGTTGTCACGTTCACCGTTGACAGGGTGATGCCGATCTCTCTCATACTGTTAGCTATTACATTAACTATTTTTTAATCATGTAGTTTTATAATACAGCTGCATGTTTCTATGAATGTCTTGCAATTTGATGGTAAAACAAAGAGTCTGTATACCTTCCATTACACTTGGCATGGGAGCTCATGTGACGTTGCCGGCCGAGTGTCCTTGACACAGCCCCATCCGGTCATTCATGGTCACTCCTTCGCCATGGAAGATCCTAAAAGCGTCGAGACTTCTACCCCAGTTCACACCACCACCCAGTGGTGGTGTGAACAAAAGTCAAAATAAAAGAAAAATCAAACTATATTGAGAGCGAGAGTGAAAGAGAGAGGTTAAGAGGGTGGCGGCCTGTCAGAGGTACCGGTGTGATATGACACAACCGCGGACTTGACCTGGCCCACCTGACGGGCCAGGATAAAATGGGCTGACTATAGTGTTACGAAGTACCTTGTTGGCTTGTACCGACGAGCGATTCAGATGTGCTTCGAATCTACCTTTGGAGCATCGGGGGGGGGGGTGTTCGGAGCACGTAGTTGAACCGCCACGCCTCGCCCTCCCATTGGCGGTGTAGATTCACCCGAATCCGCGTGTGCACCGCCAGGCTGCTCCAGGGGAGTGTAAGCAACACTTCCACGTTGATAACACCTGTGCATATAGCTCTCTTGTTCGTGGATACTGTGACAGCTGGACCCTAGGGGAGTGCCCTGAAAAGGCCGCGCCCCCTATTTTGCTCCTGAATTGAAAGAGACCACTGTTGCCTCTGTTCGGCAGCGACGGTGGGCCAGGGCCAAGGGTGTCGACGGGAGAAAGAAGCGATCGTGGCGTCTGACAGCTGGTAGTCGCCAGCCCGTGTGTATTGTCCCTGTGTATGTGGGCAGGCCCCATGTGAGACAGTGACTCCTATGTACAGTGTCAGGAAACAAAAAAGTACGTGTACAGCAGTATGGTATTTTCTTCAGTCCATCCCGTTCTCTCCAGGGCACCGATCCGTTAGTCTGTGACGGGAGCTGGGGTGCATACCCCACCGCTGCTTGTTCATTACACTAGATAAGTGACGAGCTGTTCCCTTGATTATCTTACACCATCTTAAAGTGCGATGAATACCGTGCTAGTGTTAAGATAGGCCTGGAAAGTATGATCATAGGATTTCCTGGTAATCACGGAAAGTCCCAGTACCCGTTTTTTAGGGGTTAAGCCGCCAAATAAGTAAACAATTTGAACCTCTGAGGACTCTGGTTCCAATTAACTGTTTTCTATTGTTTTGATTGTTAGCATTTGACGAGCGTTCTTCCCCACCAATTAGTTACACAACGTGAAACCTTATTGTATAGCTCAACACCTTGTCATTTTACAGGGACTTAATGGAAGGCATGGAGAGTGTGGTATTCTTTTTATATTTTTCATGATATGCATTTTGTACTGTGATTGTTATTTATGATGTAAAGGATAAAACAGCGTGAGAGTTTGATTAACTTGCTACCCTCATGTTACCAGGCAGCCAAAAAGGAGCTGAGTCGTCTGAAGCGAATGGCTCCACACATGCCAGAATACTCGATGATACGCAATTACCTGGAGCTTCTCGCTGATCTTCCATGGTCCAACTCTGTGAGGGAGACCTGCAGTATCCCTAAGGCCAGAGCTGACTTGGATGCTGATCACTATGGCCTAGAAAAGGTATATCTATAGGTCTCCTTTTTTGCACTATTATTGCTTTATTCTTGTTTTTTCTTAAAATTTTACTGCTAGCTATTATCAACAGATCTACAGTCTTCTTGTTTTATATATTTTCACATTACACAACTGTAATGACGCTTATCACACTTACTGATAATTTTTTGTGAATTACACGAATAGCGGGGGTCAAGTATTGCGTGCATAATATCGGCATGCTTGCTGTGTTGTGGCACAATGTAGGCTCTATTGAAACTATCAGTCATCACACCAGTCACCACACTATCTGCTCAACTTGATGTCCACCCTGTATAATCTTCGGGCACCCACCATGGTAAGCAAGTGTTCAGTGAAGGACAGTACAAATCTTTCTGCTCCTAAACAGGCGAGAAAGTCGGTAAGCCTGGAGAAAATACTTGAAGGAAGTGTTGGCATGTTACGATCGGGGTGAGTCTGTCTGTATCTTCCATTGAATACTCGATGGAGTTGAGTGAGACTACATTGCACTCCATACATGATAATGCAGAAATGATAAAAAGTGCACTAGTCGGTGTTCCTCTGACAGCAGAAGTCTTCCCATGCCAAGTCAGACAATAGAGAGAATGGAAATTATGTGAGTTACATGGCTAACTTAATTGAGGCGGCACTTTCTAAACATTGAAGAGGAACAAAGCCATTGAAATATATGAACATTTGAGGTCACAGGAGGAAGGGGAAGTGAAGCTGCTTGTAGCCAGCCTGGGATTGTTAATGAACTTCCGTAGGAGGTGTGTAATCCACAAATAAAAGCAGGAGAAGAGGCTGTATTACTTGATGCTGAAGCTGCAGAGGTTGAAGGCTATCATAGACGAAGTGAGATGCACAGCTGAGCAGATCATTAATATGGACAAAACAGGATTTTACTGGAAGAAAATGACAGACGGGATATACATTTAAATAGAAGAAAAAGTGCACCAGGCTTCAAGGCATCGAAGGATTGCTTCATGCTGTTGTTTGGCATTAATATGATATGAGGGTTATCCCTGTCATGATTTAACATTCAGAAAACCCTGGTGCACTCAAGGGTTAAAAAGTTATTTCTTCTGCTGCATTTATATGCAACTAAAAAGGGATGAATGACTGGCATCATTTCAAAAGATTATCATATTTTTGGTGTATTAGACACACTTTTTTTCCAGAAAAACTGTCTCAAAACCACCCTGCGTCCTATAGGCTATACCGAAGGTTAAAAGTTTTATGCCTCCTTAGGCATATCATATCTAATACAACAAGCATTAGGAACTAGCACGATTAACCTTTAGGCCCGGCGTACATTACAACACAGGGCAGAGCAGCACAGGAGTCTGTATCAAGCTACTGTATTTGATGGCTTATAAGACCCACCCCAATAATGGGAGGTCCTTTTTTTGAAAAAATGAAAGAATCTATTATTGTTTTTGTCTGATAGTCATGTCCCTCTCCACCATTACATCATTTTAATGTTTCATACTCATTCAGCCTTATGAAATCCCTCTATTTCCCATTAAAAACCTTAAGGCTCACGAGTACTGCATATGCAGTACTCGTGGCAAAGGACATGCACATTACTGCTGCTTTGAGAGACTTGGTAAACAAATATGTCGGCTGAGATAGACAGTCAGAGCGGTAACAGTGATAAATCACATTATGGGTCTGTCTTACTCCTGTTCAACCAACAATAGATTGTTTGTCTATCATTTAAACAAATATTGTAGTATAAGTTAAAATTTTATGAAGGAAGCATCTATGATCGCTTCTTTCAATCTGAAACACAGTGGCTGGCTCAGTACCTTTATGTTTGGTGTACAATTGACCACAGGTTTGTTTACAACTTTACTTCAACATTGCATTTATGCTTGTGTTTTCTCCTGACTGTTGCTATTTTATATGAAGTAATGATAGTATTATTTGTAAATAAGTACAGTTAAACCTCCATAAGTTGGTACTCGTTAAGTCGGAATTACGGAAGTCGTAATGGCTAGCAAATATTCATATATAAAATCAATTGAAATTTTTATTTATTTATTTTTTGAAATATAAAAGCTTTTTAAAGTGTTTTTCAATGTTTGTGTGACTTGGTATCCAACTTCACTATGTCTGCTCCTGCACCCAAAACCCGTCAGGGTGGCATGGTTGATAGAGTCGTGGACTCGCGTGCAGAGTCCCTGCATTCGGTCAGCGGTTCGAGTCCACCAAGTTCGTCCTGGTGTGGTGGCGCTTTGTATAGTCAATAACCTTGTAGTTGGTACTTGCAAAGTGTCTAAATAGGATCAAAGTATCTTATCTTATCCTGCACCCAAGGCTTCTAAGAACAGGAAGGTCATGAAACTTAAGACTTGAAGCCGGCAAGATGAGTTGTGACTCCTTGCCAGGATGGATGAAGGAGCCTCCGTGTGAGGAGTTTGTGCTGAGTTTGACATCAAATCCTGTACAGGAGAGCTTGGCTCCAGATTTTTCAGATTTTTGCCCAGATTTTTGCTAGCGATAGTGATTCCACTAGCAGATTTTTGGAAAAGCTTTGGGGATGGTAACCATTAAGACCGGCATACATTATATGTTTGCCTGCACTGTACAAGTGCATACACCTATGCAATGCAAATGATTATTCTGGATTATTTTAGTATATAATGGTAGTCGATGGGAAAATAGGATTCGTTTAATGCATTTTCCTTGAACGTTGCTCGTGCGTTAACCAGGCCACAGGTGTGTGTAAAATCAAATGTGTTGTTTATGTACAGTCAATAAGGTTTTATTTTTTAGTTAAGATTTTTTGTTGAAATTGAGTGGCTATTATGAAACTATTTTGTATGTTTAGAATGTTCAAATTAGAAATTGTATTTGCTATTTTTTATGAGCTAACTGTTCTGTGATACTGTAGTGCTAACACATATTTGGGAAAATGTTTCATGTATGAAAAGAAGAAATACTACAGATATCTTGAGTTGGTTTATAAGGCACATTCTTACTCACAGAGAATCTAGACCAAGGGTTTCCAAACTTTTCAGTCCATAAACCCCTTAAAGAAATCCTTCTTCGATAATTATCATCCCCTAAGCATTTATAACAATTATGTTCATAAACAAACTAGTAAATAAAAACCGTACTACAGTAAAACCCTTATAACTTGGCACTGTATAACTCGGAATTTGATATAACTCGGCAAGGCAAAGACAAAGTTGTTGTTTTTTCCATCTATGCCTATAGCGAGTGTAAGGCAGTGAGCTCCAGGGGTGGGATGGTAGGCCCTGAAGGCTCACTCGAGGGCTGTGATGGTTGGCCCTCGCCCATGGTGGCGCAGGCAGGATTCTTATAATGACGCCTGTAATTAGAGGCTCATGCCGCCCCCTTGTGTCCTCCCATGCACTCGCAGTCGAAGGTAGAGTTAATGGACAGGGCATGTGGGTGTTCTTAGGCCACTCAACGGTGCAGAAAGATTTCAAGTGGATTTATGGGTCTCACTCGGGATCGAACTCGGGTCTTCGAGAACGCCACTCGGTGACGCAAACCACTCAGCTACCGCCTCCCCTAAACTGCATCTCTTGGTTTCACTCCGCATATCATGTTCACACAACCTCTTGTGTAAACATGTAAACAGAAAGTCGGCAAAAAATAATGTATCTCGGCATATTGATGTTATAACTGCATCTCTTTGCTTACACTCGGCATATCCTCAGTTGCATAAAGTCGTGTTTTTGTCCTTTTGACCCTTTCCTGCAGGCTCAGGCTCTTCAATTTCATTCCCTTCCTGCTGGAGACACCCTTGCGTGATGGAGCTGACACCTTGAAATACAGTACTGTATGATGTAATCCCAAAACACGTAAAATAGGTGGCAAAGTAAAGCAAAGGTCGGGTACCATCAAGGATATTAGAAAGATATACTATCCTTGGGAACCAGCGTGTAGGCTGTCAGCTGCTGAGCCGTGTTTATGTCGTCCAAGCACCGTCTTGGATACAAATTCCGTTTTTTTTGTCGAAATTGAAAAAGGATTGGTTTCTGCTTCAAAAACACAACAAGCTTGGTAGGAGCCGAAATAATAATCAATGCAAAACATTACAAACAATATCACAAAGGTAGTATATCACACATTTCAGCAAGTGTTATTGGATTGGGATTCGTAATCCAAGACGGTGCTTGGACGACAAAAACACGGCTCAGCCTACGTGCTGGTACCTGACCTTTGCTTTACTTTGCCACCTATTTTACGTGTTTTGGGATTACATCATACAGTACTGTATATCAAGATGTCAGCTCCATCACGCAAGGGTTTCTCCAGGAGGAAGGGAATGAAATTGAAGAGCCTGAGCCTGTAGGAAAAGCTGAAAGTGTTGGCAAGGATGGGTGCAGGTGCGTCCATGTGTGCTATTTGTGCTGAGTTTGATATCAAATCCAACACATTCTACCCGTTCACTGGTAAGTGTAGTTCTTATGCTTTTACAGTACTGTATTTACATTTTTTTTTTTTTTTTTTTTTTTACCCATATCAGAGGAGGACATTGCATAACTCGGCAAGGGCCAGAGCCCCTATCGTGCCGAGTTTTAAGGGTTTTACTGTACTACTATATTTGGGGGAGGCGGTTGCCGAGTGGTTAGCGTCCTGGCGTGGTGAGCCCAATGTCCCGAGTTCGAATCCTGCTTGGGACAACTCTTTCAAGAGCCTGGTAGGGGAACAGAAGGTCCCGAGCTCAAGTCCCACAAAGAAGCAACTCAAATCCATCGTCGAGTGGCTGAAGAAACCCGCATGCAGCTATAACCTGTTCTCCGTCTGCGAGTGCGACGGAGGAACTCCAGGGGCAGCGTGAGCCTAATTGAAGATCCGAACATCATAGAAAATGGGATCTTCACCTAAGACCACAGATGTCACTATAAAAATCCAGCCTGCGCCACTAACGGGCGAGATCAACCAACATCACGACTCTCCGTAAGCCTACAGGCGCTATAGGCTCCAACATAAAAAAAATAATAACTAAATATAAAATTTATATATATTTTTTTTTTCTCAATAAAGACCTCCATCTTAATGCAATTGTGTGGTTTGTGGTGAAAAAGCAAGTTTTGTCTTTCACACTTAGTCAATTAGCCCCATCCCGACAATGGCAATGGTTGACAACCATATTACTACTAATACAACTATACCTCTACTACTTATGCTACTACTACTATTACTACTACTACTATTACTAGTAGCATTAGTATGCTACTACTACTATTACTGATGATACTAACAGTAAGAAAAAATCACACAAATAGGTACAGAAATATTCAAAATATTTAGTCAACCTTTTTGGTATTTATTGACCCCCTTGTGACCCCCAGGGCATTTATCGACCCCCTGAAAGGTCTCATCGACCCCTAGTCGATATTGACCACTGGGAACCCCTGATCTAGACACTCCCTTATTAACCGAGGAGTAATAACTCAATTTCAACAGTGCTTCACTTGCCATATTCATGAAGGAAGGGCCTCAAAATGTTCTACATACTCAGGTCAGACTGATCTATGGTCCTGTAGTCATTCTCTTGTCTTTACTTAAAAAATATACTTCTCAGGTTATCTTGAATTTCAGCTACTCACTTAACATCCCACATGCATAATTGTTGCCACTTTTCTCATGTGAGTGATAGTTCTTTGAGTTATATTTCTTAATTTGGCCCAGTATACTGTACTAGGGCCAAGGCAATAATGACAATAAAGGAATCACAATTTTCTAGGTGAAACGACGTGTCTTAGAATATCTTGCTGTGAGACAACTTCGCGGGGACTTGAAGGGGCCCATCCTGTGCTTTGTAGGTCCCCCTGGTGTTGGGAAAACTAGTATTGCAAAGTCCATCGCAACCACATTGGGCCGGCCATACCATCGCATGTCCCTAGGTAAGTCCTGGCTTATGGTTCCTTGTTTGAGCCTATCTATCTATCTATCTATCTCTGATGCCCATTCCTTAGAACTCCCCCAAAGGGATGGGCTTTTTTTCTATTATTTCCACTTTATTATTTTTTTTTTAATAAAGAGGACAAAGAAGAAGAGGTGGGGATAGAGGAAGAGAAAGGTTGGGGAAGGAGGAAAGAAGTGTGAGGGGAGAAAGTAGGTGACCCATCCACTGTGGTGAATTTTGTGTATTCCATGAGGTGATATGAAAGTTTTGAATTGTGTGGTGTGAAGAATGTGGTGCTGAGGACTCCATGGTTATTGTAGTTATGAAGTGTTGGATTATGTTTAGTAGTTATTGTCTTGTTTTAGCCACCTAGATTTTTTTTCATATGTATAAAGGGTATTGGTATGTTTGCAGTTTTTCCAGACTGCTGGGGAAGTGTTTTTTATATTTTGTATGTTTGCATTTTCTAAAGGTCTATTTGCCTGTATGTTTTGTTTCCTTGTGAGTGTGATGTTTACCTGGTTTCTGGTGCTTATTTGCAAAGGTGGGCATTCCGCAATTTTAGTCCGCAATTCCGCAACTTGCGGAATTGCGGAATTCCGCAACTTGCGGAATTGCGGAATTCCGCAACTTGCGGAATAGTAATTCGGTTGCGGAATTGCGCAATTACGGATGCCTGAAAAAATTGCGGAATTGCGAATTGCGGACCTCCAAAATTTTGAACCGCAATCGCAATAACTTGCGGAATGGGTAATTCGGTTGCGGAATTGCGCAATTACGGATGCCTGAAAAAAATGCAGAATTGCGGGTTGCGGACCGCCAAAATTTTGAAACTCAATCGCAATAATTGTGACGGTCACCACCTTCAAAGTGACAAGTGCCCGCGTGAACATAAGTTCCCACCAAATATTGTGGAGACGACACTGCCAACTGCCAACTTGCCAAGTGTAGCACAGTCACTCAGTCAGTGCGTGCTGGAACTTGGGATTGAGAGCGTGTACGCTGGCCGTGTGTGTGATTAGTTGCCAACCTCCACATGCTGAACCAGAAGAAGTGGGAGGAGGAGGAAGAGGAAGATTAGTAGATTACTTAGATTAGTGATTACTAGCCAGTAGACTGTGAAGTGTAAAAGTAAAGAAAAACACTAAAAGAGACAAAGACGTAATTGTGAAGGACAAGTAACAAGTATAGACAGAAACAGAATAGGAATACAGAAGTATTAAACACTAATAAAGAGTCTAGAGACATTTTTTGTTTTAATTGTAGGTGTTTAAGAGTCTAGAGATGTTTTAAGAGTCTAGTAGGCGATCAGCCTGGGGGGTTGGTCGGTATCAAATTAGGGCGAGAATGCTAATAGTGTTTTTTGGGAAGGTATAAATGCCTAGAGTTAGAAAACATGTGATAGCATTGTGGCAGTGGCAGCTTTATGGGAGTTATCCCCCTTTTCCTTTTCTATCACAAGCGCACAGATCGTGAGGCAATGGAGAAGTTTCCTGACAGGAATAACTAACAAAACCAGTCTGATTAGCTTCATTGTCAGTGAATGGAGGAAGCCAGTGTACAGGGAGAAACTACATGAGAAGATTCTGTATACAACTGTAGATGACAAATGCTACAAAATTACATCACGGGGCAGTGAAGAGGTACCAGATCTCCAGTGCCAGCAGGAAGAAGCAGATGGGCGCCTACTTTTCCATGCTGTCCATGCTGCTAGACAGGGCTACCAGGCTGTTGTGATATGCGCAGAGGATACAGATGTCTTTATCATGTGTTTGGCATTCCATGACAAGATAGGGGCCCCGTTATTCCAGAAATGTGGAACTAGAACCAGAACTAGATTAGTTGACATCGGGAAAGTCGCTGCCACTATCGGCATAGATGTCTGCAGAGCTCTTATTGGTATACATGCATACACTGGATGTGACACTACCAGTGCTTTCGCAGGTAAAGGGAAGGCAAGTGCTCTAAAATTCGTGACCAACAACAGGGAAATCAGAAACACATTTACACAGTTGGGCCAGGAATGGGACCTCTCCTCAGAACTGATGGACAAACTAGAGTGTTTCACATGTCTCCTCTATGTCCCCAAAGCAGCATTCACTAAGGTCAATAATCTCAGGTACCACTTGTTCTGTGTTAAGAAAGGTGAGATAGAGAGTCATCAGCTTCCACCCTGCAGGGACTGCTTAGTCAAACATGCACAAAGGGCAAACTACCAGGCTGGAATATGGAGAAGATGTCTTGAGCAAGACCCAGGTGTACCAAGTCCCATTGGCAGAGGGTGGAAAATTGACATGGATGTAGCTGAGGAATTAATGGTAGTGGATTGGAAGGATGGTCGGCCAGCACCTGAGGCTATCTTGGCCCTACTGGCCTGCAAATGTTCAAGGATGTGTACACTGCCAAAGTGTGTCTGTCTGGCAAATGGACTTAAGTGCACTGATATGTGCAAACTGTCAGACTGCGAGAATCGTTCATCAGATGATGAGGAGAGCACGGACGAAGACGACGATGTTGATGATTAATTTCATAAAAGGTGTGTTCAATGTTTTAGGTAATTAGCGTAGTTATGTACATATATACATATATACATATATACATATGTACATACATATGTATATAAATATTATCCGATTGAATTGGTATATGTATTTAAAAGCGGATTCTAAATACATTTTATACTTGATCATCTTCCCGATTTACCACGTTTAGAAAATTGCCCTAGGCCAGGGGAAAAGTGGTTCTTCCCCTAGAGGAAAAGCCGATTTGGGGGACAAATATCGAAGCTAGGGAACAAATAAGCATACCGTTGGAATCACCAGGAAAAACTCTACTATACATGATAGGCCCATAAAACGAAATTTAAAAATTTCATAATTATTGGGTGTATTTTGGCGGCCATTTTGGAAAAAGGGAGATAACTCATATAAAGCTGCCACCCCCACAATGCTATCACATGTTTTCTAACTCTAGGCATTTATACCTTCTCAAAAAACACTCTTAGCATTCTCGCCCTAATTTGATACCGGTGAGCAAAATTTCGGACCGGGGCTGACCGACTATAGAGACTTTTTTTTTTTTTCTTATTGTAGGTGTCAAAATTAGTTTGCAGAATTGCGATTGCGAAAAGGACTATCTGAAAAAAATTGCGGAATTGCGATTGCGGACTGGTGCAGGTCGGAATTGCGGAATTGCGATTGCGGAATTTGAAGAAAAAATTGCGATGCCCACCTCTGCTTATTTGTGTAGTCTTTTGTTGAGTGGTTCTGTATTAGTGAGTTTGTGTATCTGTTGTGTTGTGAAAAGTGTGTATGGATATCGTTGGTTTGTGGCCCATGAGAAGGCTCTGGTCTGGGCTCCTTATAATTTCTTGAGTTGAGTTGAGATGAGGGCATGTGTAGGTATCGAAGGGTAATCTAGTGCAGGGAGCACCATTGCTTTAATTAGGTGAGTATTGATATTGGTAGAGAGCTGTCTAAATCTATATTGCTGTGTTGCATCAGTGCATCACGGACAGACAACCGCAATGGACTCGTGCAGTCTCTTCTAATAGCTCAGAAGAGTTGGATGGTATCCACACCGCAGCCTGACCAGGTGGACTCGGTCCTCACGGGGAAGAGTGGATGTCTGGGGGCGGTGCAAGGACTTATGTGTGGTCCTTGAGTGACTGGATGGAGCAGTGGGTGATCTGGGTATGAATATGCCCCTGGAGACCGGTTTGGGGAGGACAAGGGGGAATTGATAGAATTCGTGTGTGATAACTTATGCTGGATGCTGTTTTGATGTTCTTTGGCGTGTGAGGGTGGTGTGCCATGTATTGCAGTGGGTGTTGTGGGTTTGTGGCGGCTGTGGTGAGTGTTTGTGTGCCTCATGTCAATGTGGTCCTTGACCTTGAGGACTTTGTTTTATGGTGTAGGTGGTCTGTAGGTGTGCTAGCTGTGTATCCTGTAATGACTTTTAGGGCTTTTTTGTTCTGTATGGTCTGTAGGGTGATGTGATGTGTATCATAAGAACATACGAAGAAGAAAATAAGGAAGCTACAAGAGGCCGTGAGGCCTACATAAGGTAGTTCCTATTACTTAACACTACCTACATCCACCTTTCATCCCCATCCATGAATTTATCTAGCCTCCTATTAAAGCTCTCTAATGACTCTGCACTAACTACCTGTCTACTGAGTCCATTCCAATCATTTACCACCCTATTTGTGAAGCAGTTTTTCCCTATTTCTTTTTTTAATCTACGGTTTTCCAGCTTGAATCCGTACTTTTTGTTCTACCCTGGTTACTAGCCGTAAGAACTTTTCCTACCTCTCCTTTATTATATCCCTTTATCCACTTAAAAACTTCTATCAGATCGCCCCTTACTCTGCATCTCTCGAATGAGTGTAAATTTAATAGCTTCAATCTCTTCTCATAACTAAAGTTACGCATCCCTTGAATCATTTTGGTCATCCTACTCTGCACTGATTCTAACAAGGCTATATCCATCCTGTAATATGGAGACCAAAACTGAAACGCATAGTCTAGGTGAGGTCTGACTAGAGCCAAATAAAGCTTTAGAATAACCTCAGCACTTCTACTTTTAACACTTCTGGTAATGAATCTTAACACCCTATTAGCTCTATTTCTAGCCTCAATACATTGTTTCCTAGGTCGGAGGTCGGAGCTCACCCTCACTCCCAGATCCTTCTCACCTTCTGATCTTTTCAGCGATACATTGCGTGCGTATGGTTATTACCAGGGAGGCTATTACCAGGTTTTTTCTACCAACATTCATAACGCTGCCCTTATCAATATTAAATTCCATCTGCCATCTGACTACCCACTCATTAAGTTTATCTAAGTCTCCCTGCAATATGTTTACATCAGACTGTGATTCAATAATCCTACCTACCTTAGTATCATCAGCAAACTTGTTGATATCACTGCTAATCCCACTATCCAAGTCGTTGATGTAAATCAAAAATAGTAATGGGCCCAAAACAGACCCATGTGGAACTCCACTTGTCACCTGCCCCCAGTCAGATTTAGAACCATTAATTGTAACCCTTTGTTGCCTATCAATTAGCCAAGCTTTGATCCAATGAAGAACCTTCCCGTCTATTCCATGAGCCTTAACCTTATTTAAGAGTCGCTCGTGTGGTACCTTATCGAATGCCTTACTAAAGTCCAGGTATATTATATCATAATCCTTATCATTATCTGCTGTTTCATAAACTTTCCTTTAAAAACTTTTAATAAATTGGTGAGACATGACCTACCCTTGGTGAATCCATGTTGTGAATCATTGACCAAGCTATGTTTTTCTAAATGCTCTTTAATGGGTTTTGCAATAATAGATTTCAATAACATACCTACCACTGACGTTAGAATTACGAGTCGATAATTTGACATTAGTCCTCTAGCACCCTTCTTAACCCGTGGGCTGCGGCAAGCCTTCCGGAAGGTTTTGCTGAGCGACTGTGGCATGCCTTCCGGAAGCGCGATTTTCAATTGTATACAAAAACCGCGCCAACATTCGTAGAAGTCTACAAACTGTGTCACATGTAGGCCGCTATGTCAGCCCTCGATACCACATATCACCATCTGCCTAACTACGCTGTACACAGGGATACCACTCCTTGGGGTTTTTTTCCCAAGATCTTGGGATATAGGCCATGGCCTTGGGATATCTTTAGTCTATCTTGGGATTTTTGGAGGGATTATTCAAGTATTTCTCCAGTGGTTTATCTCAAGTAAGCATATGTACCGTATTTAGGATTAAGTTTCAATGTTTTCTTAACGACCTTGGGATATTTTTGTCTTATCTTAGTATTTTTGTGGGTCAGTCTTGGGTCAGTCCTAAATCCAGTACACATGCTTACCTTGAGATAAACTACTGGAGAAATACTTGAATATTCCCCTCAAAATCTTGGGAAAAATTCCAAGGAGTGGCATCCCTGACCCCACCTCAGCAGTCTCTCGCAAGCAGTTTGGTGCTATTCGCGCCAGATATTTAAACTCCCGACCACAACCACACGACAACCCCATACGTTTGGGTTAAAAATAGATATATTGCCGGATGCGGATTTTTACTACCTTGACGTTGATGTTATTTTCATCCAATTCTGTAATGGTCACTGTCTCACTCACATTGCCACACTGTGGGCACTAAAAAAATCTTTGCTCACAGTCCCCGGGTTAAATATTGGGACTACATTTCCTTTCCTCCATATTAACGACACTTCGCCTATATCAACCGATTGGTTGTAATCGTAGAATGTTGAGATATATGGCTGGGATCACATGGAGAGATGAAATGTCCAGTGAAGAGGTGGCAAGAAAATGTGGATGGAAGGAAATGAGTACAGTGCTGAGAGTAAGGCGTTTGAAATAGTGTGGGCACGTGAAGAGGAGAGAAGGTGGTGAGGCATTGGGGAGAGCTGTTAGAGTGGTAGTTCCAGGTCGCCGTTCACTGGGCAGGCCAAGGAATACGTGGAGGCAGGGTGTTGAAGAGGATCTGGCAGCATTGGGCATTGAAGAAGTTGAGGCAACGGATAGAGATAGTTGGAAACGTATCATCGGCCATCTAACTTCATAAAAATTATGGGAAAAAACTGACGTTAAACAGAAAGAAAGAAAAAAAGGTATTTGGTCATTTTTTAGATTAAGGGCGTGTATGGTGCCTCTTCCTTAGCGAAATTCATGTTGGTTTTGATTGTTATTTTCAGTTAATTCCATTAAACTTCTAAGGTAAGTGTTACTGTTGTGACTATATATCTTTTAGATCATATGATAAAGCACTATCTTTCTAATGTTATTCCTATGAACACCTATCCATGTTTCTTGCCTACATAACCTTAAACTTTCTCCTAATATAATGAAATCAACAGTTATAGCATCAGATAGATTTCTGTCCTGTGTGTGATCCTTGATAAGGATTGAGGCTGGCAGTTTCCTTCTCCCCATTTTGTCTCTCTCTCTCTCTCTCTCTCTCTCTCTCTCTCTCTCTCTCTCTCTCTCTCTCTCTCTCTCTCTCTCTCTCTCTCTCTCTCTCTCTCTCTCTCTCTCTCTCTCTCTCTCTCTCTCTCTCTCTCTCTCTCTCTCTCTCTCTCTCTCTCTCTCTCTCTCCTCCTCTCTTCTCTCTCTCTCTCTCTCTCTCTCTCTCTCTCTCTCTCTCTCTCTCTCTCTCTCTCTCTCTCTCTCTCTCTCTCTCTCTCTCTCTCTCTCTCTCTCTCTCTCTCTCTCTCTCTCCTCTCTCTCTCTCCTCTCTCTCTCTCTCTCTCTCTCTCTCTCTCTCCTCTCTCTCTCTCTCTCTCTCTCTCTCCCCTCTCTCTCTCTCTCCTCTCTCTCTCTCTCTCTCCTCTCTCTCTCTCTCTCTCTCTCTCTCTCTCTCTCTCTCTCTCTCTCTCTCCTCTCTCTCTCTCTCTCTCTCTCTCTCTTCTCTCTCTCTCTCTCTCTCTCTCTCTCTCTCTCTCTCTCTCTCTCTCTCTCTCTCTCTCTCTCTCCTCTCTCTCTCTCTCTCTCTCTCTCCTCTCTCTCTCTCTCTCTCTCTCTCTCTCTCTCTCTCTTCTCTCTCTCTCTCTCTCTCTCCTCTCTTCTCTCCTCTCTCTCTCTTTCTTTAAACTAGCATGTGTGCTGTATTTTCTTGTCTGTCTTGATCCTAAAAGTGAAATATATATTGAACATATCTGTAGTGCTGCTGTGAGGAAAGCAAGTTTATGCTATAGAGGGTATGAAGTGAGGCATCTTAGTGTAGTCATTTCTACCAGGCGGTGTGAGTGACCAGCATGACATCCGGGGTCACCGCAGGACCTACATTGGGGCCATGCCAGGCAGAGTCATCCAGGGTCTCAAAAGTGTTAAGGTGTGTTCATTCACCTTTCTGTACTAACCATTAATATACAAAGATTACATTTATTACCTCTGAAGCAGCCATTCAATCTCTTCAACTTACACAATAACTTGATAAACTTATGAACTTGCTAATGAATAGTATTGTGGAGCTTCACAAGATGGACAAGTAAACAACAGACCTCATTATTCAAAGCATTAGTTACATATACTATTCAATTAATAGTATGACAAGGCATTTCATAGGCTGTTAATGATGTTTATATTTGATTGTATTGTTGCTCTTTCAGTTGTATCATAAATTAGCAACTGTTATGTAAGTTTTCTTGCCTCTTGTATGAATTGTTTAACATGATGCATTTTTAAACAGTAAGATCTCAGTATTAGCAGTGATAGAAGTGGTGCTAACCAATCAATTTTAGATTGCTTTATCATTCACAAACTACCCTAGTAATCCTCTTAAGGATTACCTAGGATAGCCTAGCTGGGCTAAATAGCCCAGCTAACCAACGTGCTATAGTCTTTCCAATGTATCAAGTCACTTTAGTCGCTTTAATTTCTACCCATTACCATCATGATTATATATACATACGTTTCTACTCTCCCCCTATGGTGAGCGAACAATACCTCCCTCACAAGGAATTCATTCATTCATTGGGGGCATACGCTCGGGGGCGCGTCGCCTCTCCCACCCTACGACGCCACTCCCGGGGGTCACCACGCGCGAGTTCCCATGCAGGCTCCTTTCCCATACCAAGCAGCTCTCGACACGAAACATCAACTTGCCCCAGCCACGAGCCTTGTGGGCGCCCCCTTGGCCTCCTCCACGCCGGATTGTCTCTTACAGATACAACCCGATGGGAAGGATCGGTTTCAGGGTAGCGTGCCACATGCCCATATAGCCGAAGTTGGCGCTGACGGACTATGCAGGTAATAGGCCTCGATTCAGTCTCACGGTGCAATCGCTGATTTGACACGTAATCATCCCAGCGATACCCCATGATTCTGCGAAGACACTTATTACCAAAGGCATTGATTCGTCTCTTCAAGTCACTATTTAGTGTCCATGTCTCACAACCATAGAGTAAGACAGGGATCACAAGCGATTTGAAGATCCGGATCTTTGTCCTCCTGCACAGGTACCGACCGCCAAATACTCCCGCTGAGCGAGTCCATAACACCGTGGGCTATGCCAATCCGCCGTAAGACTTCTTGACGTGACCCGCCGTCATTATGTACTGCGCTACCAAGGTATGTAAAAGTTTCCAAGATCTCAATGTCCTTGCCACACGCATGAACAGACTGTACTGCTTCATCTAGTAAGTCTCCAAACACCTGGACCTTGGTCTTGAGCCAGGAGACCTCAAGTCCCAAAGGCTTTGCCTCCTCGTGCAGCGTCTCGAGAGCCATCACCAGGACCTCCAGCGACTCAGCACAGATTACTGCATCATCGGCAAAAACAAGATCAGTGATCTTGGTGTTGCCGACGGATGCTCCACAATCACTTTGATCTACAACCTTGTCCAATACCCAGTCCATACAAGCGTTGAAAAGTAATGGGGCAAGGACGCACCCTTGCCTCACTCCTGTATTCACAGGAAAGAAGCCGGATACACCTGCCCCACACTTCACAGCACTCTCAGTCCCAGAATACAGACCAGTAATCAAACCAATAGTCCTTGCAGGAATCCCTCGAAGTCGCAGAAGATCCCAGAGTGACTCACGATGCACTGAGTCAAACGCCTTCTTGAGATCAACATAGGCTGCAAGCATCCCCTGTCGAAACTCACGTCGGCGTTCCACCAGGACACGAAGCGCTAGGATACGGTCCGTTGTTGACTTACCAGGCGTAAACCCAGACTGCTGAGGTCTCTGATGCTTCACCAGATGGCTGCGAATCCGTGTCAGCAATAGATGGGCAAGCACCTTGCCTGGTACGCTGAGCAGTGTAATACCGCGGTAATTGTTGCAGTCCTGACGGTCCCCTTTCCCTTTCCAGATAGGGATGACCAGCCCCCTTTTCCAGTCAGGAGGAATGGTACCTGATTGCCACATTGATCACAAGGAAGGGGGGGAACAAAACTACCACTCTACTAATTGAGAGGGTGGTTGGTGGATAATTTCCACAAGTGACAAGTGATAAAATGGAAAGACTAGAGTAAATTCAAGTGCTTGTGGGCCCTTCGGACCCATGTATTGATGTTTGTAGTAGTAGTATATTTTAGACAACATGTGATTGCAAACTCCAATCGTGTTGTTGCTATCGTTGGTCACTGGTCAAAGTGCCTCGGGGTAGACCACGTTCTGTGTGATTCCAACACACACACCCACACACGCACACAAACGGTAAGTCCATGAGTCTACGGAATTAGTGAAATACGGCAAGACGTTACCGCAGAGTTCATTCTTGTAATCTAATCTCTGAAAAGTGTTTTTAGCCCAAAACCCCCCTTCAAAATGATTCAATCGACATGGGACCAAGCCGCTTACCACCTACGATGTATTTGCGATTTTTTGAGCCTATTCTCATCAAAATTGAATCTACAGTTTCGTCTACCCAAAACACACAGACACATAGACACACACAGACACACACAGACACAGACACAGACAGACAGACAGACAGACAGACAGACAGACAGACACACAGACACACAGACAGACAGACAGACAGACAGACAGACACACACACCCACCCACCCACCCACCCACCCACCCACCCACCCACACGGCTACTCCTATAGTATATTAGATGAAAGAAGCTATCCTACATGATACTTGTAGAATCCAAGCAATATTTTTAGTAAAAAATCTATTTCTATATTGCTCTGTGAGTAAGACATGAATTAACAAATTATAGCAATAAACCTTAAGACTTGCTCTCACAACACAGGTGAAGAACCCCGTGATGCTTCTGGACGAGATAGACAAGCTTGGTTCAGGCATCCACGGGGATCCTGGAGCGGCACTTCTGGAGGTGCTGGACCCTGAACAGAACTCCACCTTTACTGATACCTACCTCAACCTTCCCTTCGACCTCTCTCAGGTACAGGCTGCCAGTGGATTTTGATATGTTGAAGCTGAAGGTAAAAGGTGCAGAATTACATGAGACTCAGGCATGAGACACAATTTTAGCTGAAAGGAAGAAAATAGCCTGTTTAGTTGTTCAGGAAAAACAGTTCACCTAATGGAAGAAAACTTGTGAAAATGAAATACTGTACAATCAGTCACAGAATTGAAGTTCAGGAATCATAACCGTAACTTTATTGCATGTCATTGATGATGATGATATCTGCAGAGTATTTATTTCATTTTTTTCTTATGTATCAACTAGTGAAGGATGCATTGACTATTATTCATGTTAATCAGGCATTCTGCTAATGGTTCCTTAGAAAAGATATGAGTGTATGTTTTCATGGCCTGCAATTAGACATCCAACTCAACAGGAACTAAATGATTCATGGAGAGATGCCAGAGCACCTAACTATGATCTTTCTATAATTTCTTATTGGGGCAAAGCAAACTTTGTTTTGTTCAATGCCTGAAAACCCAATTTCTTCACCGATCAACTCAACAAAACCTTCTAGACATACAGTAAAACCCTTATAACTCGGCACTGTATATACTGTATAACTCGGAATTTGATATAACTCGGCATGGCAAAGACAAGTTTTTTTTTTTTTTTTTTTGGCAAGCTCCAGGGGTGGGATGGTAGGCCCTGGAGGCTCACTCGAGGGCCGTGATGGTTGGCCCTCGCCCATGGTGGCGCAGGCAGGATTCTTATAGTGACGCCTGTGATTAGAGGCTCATGCCACCCCCTGTGTCCTCCCATGCACTCGCAGTCGAAGGTAGAGTTAATGGACAGGGCATAGTGTTGCAGTAATTAAGTGCTCAAGTGATGTAAAATTAAGTTGTACAGGTACAGTACTGTATACAATACAGTATAGAGTTGTGATTATAAAGTGATTAAAGTGATATCAGTGTTAAAATGCGACTGAGTCCCCCTAACATCTTCTACATGTTACAACAAGGCTAAGGCTCCCCTCTCCTTGGATTACATGCCTGCTGCTTCATTGGTAAGTGTAGTTTTTATGCTTTTACAG
>JACEEZ010008336.1:52500-77500 GCA_016584305.1 Chionoecetes opilio | reverse complement strand
AGTGTAAGGCACATCTATCTGGTGGCAGTAGTGTAAGGCAACATCTATCTGGCGGCAGTAGTGTAAGGCACTCTATCTGGTAGGCAGTAGTGTAAGGCACTCTATCTGGTGGCAGTAGTGTAAGGCAACATCTATCTGGTGGCAGTAGTGTAAGGCAACATCTATCTGGTGGCAGTAGTGTAAGGCAACATCTATCTGGTGGCAGTAGTGTAAGGCAACATCTATCTGGTGGCAGTAGTGTAAGGCAACATCTATCTGGTGGCAGTAGTGTAAGGCAACATCTATCTGGTGGCAGTAGTGTAAGGCAACATCTATCTGGTGGCAGTAGTGTAAGGCAACATCTATCTGGCGGCAGTAGTGTAAGGCAACATCTATCTGGTGGCAGTAGTGTAAGGCAACTCTATCTGGTGGCAGTAGTGTAAGGCAACATCTATCTGGTGGCAGTAGTGTAAGGCAACATCTATCTGGTGGCAGTAGTGTAAGGCACTCTATCTGGGCAGTAGTGTAAGGCATCTATCTGGTGGCAGTAGTGTAGGCACATCTATCTGGCGGCAGTAGTGTAAGGCAACATCTATCTGGGGCAGTAGTGTAAGGCAACATCTATCTGGTGGCAGTAGTGTAAGGCAACATCTATCTGGTGGCAGTAGTAAGACTATTGTGCAGTAGGTAAGGCAACATCTATCTGGTGGCAGTAGTGTAAGGCAACATCTATCTGGTGGCAGTAGTGTAAGGCACTCTATCTGGGGCAGTAGTGTAAGGCACTCTATCTGGCGGCAGTAGTGTAAGGCAACATCTATCTGGTGGCAGTAGTGTAAGGCACTCTATCTGGCGGCAGTAGTGTAAGGCAACATCTATCTGGTGGCAGTAGTGTAAGGCAACATCTATCTGGTGGCAGTAGTGTAAGGCAACATCTATCTGGTGGCAGTAGTGTAAGGCAACATCTATCTGGTGGCAGTAGTGTAAGGCACTCTATCTGGCGGCAGTAGTGTAAGGCACTCTATCTGGCGGCAGTAGTGTAAGGCAACATCTATCTGGTGGCAGTAGTGTAAGGCACATCTATCTGGCGGCAGTAGTGTAAGGCAACATCTATCTGGTGGCAGTAGTGTAAGGCAACATCTATCTGGTGGCAGTAGTGTAAGGCAACATCTATCTGGTGGCAGTAGTGTAAGGCACTCTATCTGGTGGCAGTAGTGTAAGGCAACATCTATCTGGTGGCAGTAGTGTAAGGCAACATCTATCTGGTGGCAGTAGTGTAAGGCAACTCTATCTGGTGGCAGTAGTGTAAGGCAACATCTATCTGGTGGCAGTAGTGTAAGGCAACATCTATCTGGTGGCAGTAGTGTAAGGCAACATCTATCTGGTGGCAGTAGTGTAAGGCAACATCTATCTGGTGGCAGTAGTGTAAGGCACTCTATCTGGCGGCAGTAGTGTAAGGCAACATCTATCTGGTGGCAGTAGTGTAAGGCAACATCTATCTGGTGGCAGTAGTGTAAGGCAACATCTATCTGGTGGCAGTAGTGTAAGGCAACATCTATCTGGTGGCAGTAGTGTAAGGCAACATCTATCTGGTGGCAGTAGTGTAAGGCACTCTATCTGGTGGCAGTAGTGTAAGGCACTCTATCTGGCGGCAGTAGTGTAAGGCAACATCTATCTGGCGGCAGTAGTGTAAGGCAACATCTATCTGGTGGCAGTAGTGTAAGGCAACATCTATCTGGTGGCAGTAGTGTAAGGCAACATCTATCTGGCGGCAGTAGTGTAAGGCAACATCTATCTGGTGGCAGTAGTGTAAGGCAACATCTATCTGGTGGCAGTAGTGTAAGGCAACATCTATCTGGTGGCAGTAGTGTAAGGCACTCTATCTGGCGGCAGTAGTGTAAGGCAACAGCGCCCAATTTTCTTATTAGAGATGTGGAAAAGCTGGCAAGGATAGATGTTTTGAGTGTTGAGATTGTGAAATTCATATTAAGCTAATCAACCCAACTTTGTTTTTGTTCAGCAACTGTAAGATAACCATGCAGTATCAGATTCTTTCTTTTTGTATAATTTCATAATAACTGTAAAACAAAGGATAGTGTACTTCAGTCTCGCACTCATTACAGTTGGAGAGTACACCCGAGAGGCAGGTGTGAGGACCCTGGAACGCAAGATTGGAGCACTATGTCGCGCAGTGGCTGTGCAGGTGGCAGAGTCAACGCCAGAGCAAGGTAAGCCTGTGATGTCCCTCCACCACAAAGGCTGAAATGGAAGAAAATTATAAACTGGGAGAAGCTGTTTGCCTAGCCTATAATGACTAGAGGTTTGTTTCTTGTCTGTCCTTTAGCTGGGGTTGTAGTGTGTTAGGCTAGAGTACTCTGATGCCTGGAGAGGATTTGATGGGAGTGAGATGATGACAAAGATATATAAGAGCAGAATAGCTGCTGGAGTGTAAGAGGACGACCAGATGGAAAGATAGTGCTGGAAGATGTGAATGAGAGAAGAGATGTAAGAGTTAGAGGATTGGAAGACTTGAGAATGAGGTACACGGACATGTGCAATTGGGAACTCCTCTGCCGTGGCCACCACTTTGAGAGAGTTTCAAGGAATATGTGTACACATCAGTGTAGACTAGACTAGATTCTGATGCCTGTTTGTGGGAACCCCCGTAAAGGGGTGGGCACAGCAGGTGATTCATCATCCTTGCATATCCTAGTCCTCTCTGTCTCCCTTACTTTTACACATTCCAACATTATTATCTTCCTTGTTTACAGGAAGCCATCTTGTCACACTTCCACCATCTATATTGCTCTGGGGGGAGATGCTCGAAAGAGTTACGGGACCGTAAGTACAGTAAAAGCCTTATAACTCGGCACTGTATAACTCGGCATGGCAAAGACAAGTTTTTTTTTTTTTTTTTTTTTTTTTCCTTCACCTATGCCTATAGTGCGTGTAGGCAGTGAGCTCCATGGGTGGGATGGTAGGCCCTGGAGGTTCATTCGAGGGCTGTGATGGTTGGCCCTCTCCCGTGGTGGTGCAGGCAGGATTCTTATAGTGACGCCTGTGATTAGAGGCTCATGCCGCCCCCTGTGTCCTCCCATGCACTCGCAGTCGAAGGTAGAGTTAATGGACAGGGCATAGTGTTGCAGTAATTAAGTGCTTGAGTGATGTGAAATTAAGTTGTACACGTACAGTACTGTATACAATACAGTACAGGGAGGGAAGCCGCAAAACACTTTAAGACCATTTTTTGGTCGGAAGTCCTACGACGGAACCCACAGCGCGGAAAAGTCGTAGGTTTCATCGTTAACGTGCACACTGGCCAACGACTGCTTAAGACCGGTATTAGCAGAGGTCGGAAGTCTCCAGACATGCTCAATATTGCTTGGTATGCTATGAAATATCTTTTTTATAGGTGAATGTAGACATATGATTGCATTTGGATGGATATTATTCATATATATGAGTAAAGAGATGAAATACAAGCAAGGGACTCATCCACGTCTGGCAGCGCGGCCTTCGGCAGCAGCAGCATGAAGCCCGTGAGGTGGATATCAACACCAACTTCACCAAGGGAGATAGATGTCCTTGGTAATATTTAGTAGGGGAGCGAGAACCCCTTGAGGAATCCTATGATCCCTGGTGATATCCTATGGTGCTATCACAGGCGTGGGAGCTGACTGTCTTCTTCAGGAAGGCACAGGTGAGGCGGATAACTGCGGGTTTTTACTCAAAACTTTTGAGTGGCGGCTGGAGCCGCCAGCTCCTCCGCCACTGTAGGTGGCGTGTAGGTGGCACTGTTTGGGCAGGATTAAACGTCTTATTACTCGTTATTATACAACTTAGTGATTATGGTGAGATGTTATATATACTTGTCATTATCTAAATCAATGTAGCACCGTGTGTCACCTTAATTTAAAGATGTTATGATGAGGTGACTGATGGCGGGGCAGTGAGTGACGGAGAGGCCTTGCCGTGGGGCCTCCTCATATCACAAATATTCACTATTTCAACCCACACACACACCTACCACCAAAACACTAGCAACACAGGCTCCTTACTTATACATCTTACTATCTGATACATTATAACTCCTTAAAACACAAGCATTCCGAATAAAACGAGAATTAGTTTGAGATGACGGGGACAGAAGGCGGGGAGAGGCAGTCTGGCATGCCATTCTTGCCCGGAAATATGTTTCGCTGACTTCTGATTGGTCGAGAAGTTTTAAGAACTGTTTGTCATTGGCGGGTGACTGATGATGAGCTTGATGACGTCATTACTCGTCATAGCCAGTCAGCGCCTTCCGATGCTTTTACGACCGACCGAAGGAGGCTTAATTTGTAGCTTCCGTCGTAAGGAAAAGAAGTATCTAGGTAGTCGGAGAGATGGTCGTTGCTGGCGATACGACCTTTGTTGCTGGCTTCCCGCCCAGAGTTGTGATTATAAAGTTATTAAAGGGATACCAGTGTTAAAATGCGACTGAGTCCCCCTAACATCTTCTACATGTTACAACAAGGCTCCCCTCTCCTTGGATTACATGCCTGCTGCTTCATTGGTAAGTGTAGTTTTTATGCTTTTACAGTACTGTAATTTTGTTTTTGTTTTTTGTTTTTCCCCCCATATCAGAGGAGGACATTGCATAACTCGGCACATTGAATAACTCGGCAAGGGCCAGAGCCCCTATCGTGCCGAGTTATAAGGCTTTTACTGTATTACCCTAGGGGGCTCTTACCTCGTAGCGCCTCTACGGGTGATGCTCAAACCGTTTTCTCACTCGCTACGGGACCGCGAGGCTAAGGGTGGTCGGGACCACCCTTAGCTCCCCACGGGAGTGAAATTTGAAGCGACAAGACATCAACAAACAATAAAATACAATTTGTATCACTGTATTTTATGTTTATTGTGTATTATAGAGCCATTTCACGCTTGCCTGTTTGAAATGTGATGTGTTTATTGCATCATTGACTCCATATATATCATATTTAACATACAATACAGGGAGGTCCCGTTATACGAGCATTCGGTATACGAGAATCCGATGATACGAGATGTGTAAATTAGGGTCTATTTTCAATGTACGAGATCGAAAATCCAATGATACGACATTCAAACTGGGGTGAGTAAAATTATCAAGTTCAAAATGCGAGCCCTACCACTCCCAGGCTGGACAAAGGGGGATTTGGTTGACCCCAGTGAGATCACCCCTAGCAAGCCGTGACCTGAAGGGTAATTAAGCATATGGCGCGGCCTGACATTTAGGGGTAATTAGCCAGGTGTGCGGCTCCAACCTTGGGACCGGAGTCAGGTCACCCCTAGCAAGGCGTGACCTGAAGGGTAATTAAGCATATGGCGCGGCCTGACCTTTAGGGGTAATTAGCAGGTGTGCAGCCCCAACCTTGGGACTGCTACACTACCTTCTCTTGTATCACGTGGCGTCCCCTACATTACAACATCTTTTTTGCTTGTTATGCATGTTTTATGTTTAATTAATGTGCAGTTATGTTATTTTGTGTGCTATTTTCTCTTTCAGAATGCTTTTTCTACAGAATAGGTAGTACAGTGTGGGTAATATAGACGCTGTGTGTTTGTTGTGTTTGCTAGTTTATTTTAGCTTGAAAAACATGTTGTTGTTTTTTTTATTTGTTTTTTTATTGATGGTCCTGGAACCAAACCTATATTTTACCATTAGTTATGTGTTTCGTTATACGAGATTTTGCTTTACGAGTATGCCAGGTGGAACCTAACTGCTCGTATCTTCGGGACCTCCCTGTACCTATACTTGTAATAAATTCATATTAGGGCAAACCTAATTAATATATTAAATATATATCTCGGTCGACTTCTTGAATCAAAACGTATAGTTCATCATACAAGTTTGGCCGCTATAATGATGCGGTGGTGGTGGTGTCAAATGTCTGACGTACACACGCACACACACAAGTAAGGATATTATAAAGTTATACTATCCTTGCACACAAGTGTCACGTACGTGTGTCAGAGTGAGGTGTTAGCCCCCCAGTGTGTCTTGTCTGACCTTAAGAGCGAACGCGCAGTTCTCGTCCACTATAACAGAGTACCGCCGGATACGGCATGGCCACGGATACGGCATGCCTCGGTACGGCGCCGGCAAGTGGTCCATAGATGCTAATTTCGGGCACGCGGGACTCGAACCTAGGATCAGCGCATCAAGGTATACCCTGGGTACGTCTCTGTAGTATTCAGGGGGAGAATATTACGCTGAAAGGCTAATATGGCGGCAATGTATATCATAACAGTCTGGCGGCATTTGAAGTGTCTCTTTAAATGTATTTTTCGGGCTCCCTGACAGCTGAGAGCAAGATGATTGGCTAGATAAGGCCGCGTCATGCGAGGCGCTGCTCTGTGATTGGTCAGCAGAATTTCCCCACACATATCCCTAGAATATCCCTAATATTCCCCACCCAGAGGCCACCGATAACCGTACGGGAGTGACAGCTCGGGACGAGCATCAACCTCAGCCCACCCTCGTAAGGTTATTGTAGCCATACACTCATAAGTTGTCCCTTACGAGGGATTTTCGAGCATCCCTGCCCTGGTATATATATATTTTTTTATCACAAATTCACTAAAATCACACTTTAAGCCGTAAATACAAGCTTTCAATGACATCTCATAATTTCCTGCTGTCATAATCTTGCCTCCTCAGTGCCAATAATATAATTTACATCATCGTCAAATGGTAATGACGCTAAAATGTAAGAATATTAGGTCTAGACCGTCCCTCGGCCCTCCACCATTACACTCTGTTGTTGTTTTGGCTCCCTTACCTATCTTTTTGGTATTACTTTTTTCTATTGCAACATACCGTATTTTATGGCTTATAAGACGCACTTTTTTCCCCAAAAAATACCCTGAAAAACAATCATGCGTCTTCCAAGACGAATGTTGTAGGAGGTTAGCTTAGGTAGCTATTTAATTCAGCCTCTTATATGATGTAACCTCAGTACTTACCTGTTAAAGAGTATTTAGAATACCATAAGACATTCAAATCAACTACCAATCTGTCCTCACCCTGTGATGTTTACACGGTACTGGCGGGAGCCTTTCCGCCCCGGCAGATTGACGCCAATAGCCATTGCGTGTATAACGAACTTTGTTACATTAGATGAAAATTTGTATACATATGTACATGCAGCCACCACAAATACTACACGCATACAGGAAAATTCAACCAATACGTGGTGAGGCACAGGAGGCAGGCAACGTAGTGAGGCATGGGAGGACGTGAGAAGAGGTGTTTACACTCAGGACGACAAAGCCAGACTCAGCTGATCGCCACACCAGGCAGGCACGCAGCTGCACACCGCCGCGGTAGGGTTTTTCACTCCCGCCGTCCGATCTGCGTGCACATGTTCAGCCAGCCAACATGACAATTTACTTAGACTATCGCATACAAGCTAGAAAATAAAAATGGCTGATGAGCAGTGCTGAATGAAGATAATGAATAGTGAGTGTTTTCTTGTGTGAAAATGAATGTATATTGGACAAGTTTTTTTTTCTTTTTCTTAAAAATTTCTTTCCAAAATCAAGGTGCGTCTTCCAAGATGCAGCGTCTTATAAGCCGTAAAATATGGTAATACTTTACACCATTGGGAGTATGGTTTTTGTATAATTTATCGGGTTCTGAGAAACTTTCTCTCAGAGCTTATGATGCAAATCACTACTTTCGGAGATATAAAACAATTTTTAGAAAGGAGAGAGGGTTTATTTACTCATGCCTTACGTAGGGTTGGGTTAGGAGGTAAGACGTTGGGTTAGGTTAGGTTAGATTAAAGTTGTAAGGTTAGGAGATTAAAACATGACTTTAATATTATTGAGACAGCCAGTGGTTTTTTAAGGTAACTTCTTCTTTAAGTTTAACGTCAGTTTTTCCCATAATATTTTATGAGGTTAGACGACCGATGATATGCTTCCAACTATCTCTATCCGTTGCCTCAACTTCTTCAATGCCCACATTGCCCAATGCTGCCAGATCCTCTTCAACACACTGCCTCCATGTCTTCCTTGGCCTGCCCGGTGGACGGCGACCTGGAACTACCACTCTAACAGCTCTCCCCAATGCCTCACCACCTTCTCTCCTCTTCACGTGCCCAAACCACCTCAATTGCCTTACTCTCAGCACTGTACTCACCTCCTTCAATCCACATTATTTTTCCACCTCCTTACTGGACACTTCATCTCTCCACGTGATCCCAGCCATATATCTCAACATTCTCCGATCACAACCAACCAACACATCCTTCAACTTCTTCATCAAAGCCCATGTCTCAGAACCATACAGCAAAACTGATTTTATACATGCTTCAAATACTCTTCCTCTGTTTTTCAGTGGAATACTCTTGTTTATCAGCAGTCCCGCTATCTCTCTCCACTTCATCCATGTAGTTGCTACTCGTGTTCTTACTGCTCTCTTCACTCCACCCTTGCTATCTAACCTGTTACCAAGATAAGAAATCTATTTCACTTCTTCTATTACATCACCATTCACTTCTATAGTTTCTACCTCTTCCCGTTTTGGCGGGCCCCCTCTGTTGATTCTTCTTATATACAATGGACAGCAGAAATCTACCACCCTATTAACGTTTCCTAGTCCCGAACATCTTTTATGGCACCACTTGTCACATTCCTTGCAACGAATAGAGTTTCCTCTAACTCCACTACTGCACACTCCACAGGGAAACCTTCCCACTTGTACACTCTGCTCCATTTTCTTGCCTCATACCATCATCTTCGTCTTGGACATATTCACCTTGGCTTCTTCTCTCCATTGCTTGCTTCCATTCTATAAATATCCTCACAACTTCCTCCTTTGTCTCAGCTGTCAAGACTAAATCATGTGCATATAGCAGCTACCATGGATCGATCTCCTGCTCTGCATTCCTTTGTGACCTTTCCATCACTACCATAAATAAAAGAGGACCGAAAACTGAGCCTTGATGCACCCCCACACCTATCTCAAAGGCACATGATGCTCCTCCAGCTACTCTCACCCTGGATCTCGACCCTTCATACAGTGCCATTACCAACCTTGCAAGCCTCTCCGGTATCTTTTGTCTTAGCAATGCCCATCTAATTGTTCTTCTTGGAATCCTGTCAAATGCCTTTTTCAGATCCACAAACACATGATACAGCCTTTTCTTCTCCTTATATTTCTCCTGCAGATGTCTTGTGATGAAGATTGCATCGGTAGTTGACTTTCCAGCCAGAAAAGCCAAATTGGCAGTCATCGATCTTGATGATTTTCTTAAGCCGTTCACACAACACCCTCTCCCAAATCTTCATCCCATGTTCTAACAACCTCAAACCTCTGTACCACCACATGAGTGTTCTCCTTTTCCTTTAAACAGTGGTAAGGTAAAACTATCCTTCCATTCTTCAGGACCTTTCTCCTCCCTCATAATCTTTTCAAAAACTCAAGTTAGTTTTCTGATACCTGTCCTTCCTGCTATTTTCAGCATATCACTGCTTACACCCGATGGACCTGGTGCCTTTCCATCTTTCATTCCCTTCAATGCTCTTACTACCTCTTTTTCTATTATATTGTCCACTGAACCTTCCACCATTTCAACCTCCTCCAGCTCATTGTTATTTTCTACATTCAGCAGTCTCTCAAAATATTCTCTCCATCTTTCTCTCACCTCCCTCTCCACCACCTTGATTTCTCCATTTTCGTCCTTTACATACTTTGCTCCTTGTACACCCTTCTTGTCTGTTCTCATCTGCTTAGCTACTCCGAATATCTTCTGCCTTCCTTCTGCTGTGTTCAAGTTCTGACTCCATTCCTCCAATGCTTGTTTCTTTGCTATTGCCACTTGCCTCTTAGCATCATTTGTCCTTTCTCTATACATTCTTTTATCCACCTCACATCTTGATCGTTGTCACTGTTTGAATGCGATTCTTTTCTCCTTAATTTTCTGTTGCACCTCTTCATTCCACCAGCAAGTCTCCCTTTCTCTACCTCTTCTTCCAGATGTTAGGCCACACACCTCTTCTCCAGCCCTCAGTAGGCTTTCCTGTAAGTGGTGCCAGTCTCCCTCTCCTCCTTCCATCTTTGTTGCAAAGTTTTCTTCAAACTCCTGTCTCTTGTTGGCCTTTTTCAGCTTCCATAGTTTTATTCTTTTTACACGTTTTCTCTTTATTCTCTTCATCTTTTTTATTTAGAGGTCTGCAGCACCAACCTGTGCTGCGTCAAACAAGCCTCTCCAGGTATTGCCTTACAGTTTATGACTTGTACATCTGCTCTTTTCCTCATCAGCACCAAATCCAACTGTGTTTCTGCTCCACCACTTTTGTATGTAATTAGCTTTTCCCTGCCTTTCTTGAAATAGGGGTTTAGTATCCTTAAGCCAGGCCTCCAACGAAATTTCAACACTTTCTCACCTCCAACATTTCTGTCACCATAGCCGTAGCTTCCCATAAAATCCTCAAATCCTGTCTTATCTCTCCCAATATGAGCGTTTAAATCTTCTCCAATTGTCAGCCCATCTGATTCAGAAACTCCTGCCACTTCATCTTCCAACTTTTTCCAAAATTCCTGCTTCTCCTGTGCTGTTCCTCCAACTTGTGGTGCAACACTGAGAATATTTGATGTACAGATTCTCCAAGTACCAACTTAAGCTTCACCATCCTGTTATTATATCTTTCCACTTCTATTACGTTTTCTGTCAGCTCATGTCCAATCAGAATTCCTACTCCACTGAGTCCAGTGTCATCTCCGCTGTACCAAAACCTATACTTTTCCTTATCATTTCCGTGTGTTGTACATTCTTGCCCTTTGTATCTTACCTCCTGTACACAGCATACATCAACTCTTCTGCTCTCCAGCATTTCCACAACTTCTCTACTCCTACCACGCATTGTCCCAACATTTACAGTACAAATATTACCGCTCCTTCAAATGCTTTACCGTGCCTGGGGATTCTTAGCACCCCCTGCCCATTTAAGAGCTGCCAGGGACTGAGGGCAATTTCTCTGCTGTCGGCGTTCATTCAAAGTCGCAGCTTCTTTTTTTACGCCTCGGATGCTCTTCCTAATGGGCAACCCCAGTTTTCGGCTGAGGACCTATGTGGATTGCCTACCATGGCTACGAGCCCCACTTGCCCGGGTTGGATTGGTGAAGTGGCAGAGCGTGTCCACACATCAATGGGCCGTGCACACATCACCGCTAGGGCTTCAACCTGCTCCGAGATCCTTCAGAGATTTACCCTAGGACCGCAAGGTCCCAGTTACCAGGGGTGCCACGAGGAGGCATTCTGAACGTCTTGACAAGGAAGCGGCTATGTACTGGCAGGTAGGACGTATGCACTCGGCCTTCTTTTCACTCATGAAGCTATCTGGCGGCTGCAGCTGAAAGCAGAAGATGGCAAGCAAGCTCCTACCTCGCTACAGCACTAAACGCATCATCTGTGTCCTGCTGTGAAGGCTCGTCCCTTCAGCTCAGCTAACCCCCTTTTATGGTAACTATCGTCTGAAACACATAAAACACCGCAGAATAGGATAGTTTTGACCACCAAATGCAATATTGTGTTAAAGAAGAAATCTATCTCTGTGACAAACGTTTGGTGCCCGACAAGGGTGGATTAAAAAAAATTGGTGGGAGAGGGGTCTTGGGGGGGTCTTTTTTATTTTACATCACAAGACTGGCCAAGGACAACAAAATTAGAGGTAACAAAAAGCCAGCTTAGTTGAGAGTCCCTATAAAGAAAACAGTAAGAGAATATAGAAAGTCGGGTGGGCCAATTTAGTTTAGGTGTCTTGTCACTCCTCTCTTGAAAAGACTTAAATATTAGGAATGTGGAAATATAGAAACAGGAAGAGACCTCCAGAGTTTACCAGTGAAGGGGATGAAAGTGAAGATACTGGTTTACTCTTGCATTAGGAAGATGGACAGAATAGGGATGAGAATGAGTAGAAAGTCTTGTGCAGCGAGGCCGCGGGATGGGGGGAGGCATGCATGCAGTTAGCAAGTTCAGAAGAGCAGTGAACATGAAAATACCAGTAGAAGATAGCAAGAAAAGCAACATTGTGGCAGTGATTTAAAGATTAAAGACAGTCAGTCAGAGGAGGGGAGTTTTTTAAATGGAGAAAAGCTTTTGACTCAACCCTGTTTAGGAGACCTGTATGAGTCGATCACCACCAAACATAGAGACATACTCCATACATGGGCGGATAAGGCCCCTGTACAGAGCAAGCAACTGGGATAGAGAAAAAAATTAATGCAGACCCCACAGGACACCTAACTTCTTAGTAGCTGTTTTAGCAAGAGATGAGATGTGATATTTCTAGTTCAGATTTTTAGTAAAGGATAGTCCTAGAATGTTCATTGTAGAATAAGGAGATAGTTGAGTATCATTGAAGAAGAGGGGATAGTTATCTGGTAGGTTTTGTCGAGTAGATAGGTGAAGAAATTGGGTTTTTGAGGTATTGAACAAAACAAGGTTTGCTTTGCCCCAATCAGAAATTATAGAAGGAAGACAGGGAGTTAGGCGCTCTGTGGCATCTCTCCGTGAGTCACTTAGTTCCTGTTGAGTTGGACGTTAAATGAACGATGTTAAAAAATGCAGGGTAGAATCACCAGGGTAGGAGTGGATAGGGCTTTGAGTTAGACTTAGAAGATCATTAATGAATAATAGAAAGAGAGTGGGTGATAGGACAGAACCCTGAGGAACACCACTATGGATAGACTTAGGAGAAAAACAATGACTGTCTACAGTAGCTGCAATAAATTTGGTTTGAAAGGAAACTTAAGATGAAGGTGCAGAGAGAAGGATAGAAACCGAATGAGGGTAGTTTAGAAATTAATGATTTGTGTCAGACTATCAAAAGTTTTTGATATGTCAAGGGCAACAGCAAAAGTTTCACTGAAATTCCTAAAAGGGGATGACCAAAATTCAGTTAGGAAAGCTAGAGATCGCCATTTACGGAAACCGTACTGACAATCATGTAGAAGATTGTGAGCAGATAGATGCTTAAGAAACTTTTTTATTAAGTATAGATTCAAAAGCTTTAGAAAGGCAGGAAGTCAAAGCTATAGGACGGTAGTTAGAAGGATTAGAAGTGTCATCCTTCTTAGGAACAGATTGAATGTGAGCAAACTTCTAAAAAGAAGGAAAGGTGGAAGTAGATAGACAGAGATGGATAAGTTTGACCAGGCAGGGTGCAAGCACAGAAGCACAGTTTTTGAGAACAATAGGAGGGACTCCGTCAGGACCGTAAGCCTTCCGAGGATCGTGGCCAGAAAGGGCAAAGAAAACATTACAAACGATCTTAATAACAGGCATAATATAGTCAAACCTCGATATAACGGACTAAAGGGGGGGGGGGAGTGGTCCGTTAAAGCCGATTGTCCGTTATAGTGAGGGTATTTTCCCAAGGGTGGAAAAATATAGGTAAAACACAGGAAAATTTGTGAAATAAATTATAAATAATCACAAACACAAGCAGCCCGTGTAGCTATGTTGGGAGGTAAACAGTGACTGGCGCTAAATGCTGGATTTGGTATGCTCCTGCATGCTGTGTAATAAATGAGAATTAATCACAAACACAACCAGACCGTGTAGCTATGTTGGAAGGTAAACAGTGACTGGTGCTACATAGCAAGCTCGCCCACGACTGCACGGGACTGGTATTAGAAGAGGTAGTAAGTCTTCAGGCTCGCTCATTACTGCTTGGTATGCTATGAAATACCATTATTCTAGGTGAATGTAGACATATAATCGCATTTTAATGGCTATTATTCATACATATGAGTAAATAGATAAAAATACAAGCAAGGCGCTCATCCACGCCTGGCAGCGTGGCCACGGCAGCAGCAGTGTTGTCGTTAAGACATCATTATATAAGACACAAGTTACCCATGTACATATGATGACATGATCCATTCCTATCCTTACTTGCATCAACATTGAATTTCACAGCATATTCTCTGAGTTTTTCCTTAGCCTTGCGAATATCACTCACTGTTTGTTTCTTTACACCATACTCGACACACACCCGGGCGACAGAAACACCAGGCTCCACCTTCTTAATGAGTTCTAATTTCTCTGCATCTGTGCTGCTTCGGTATGTTTGAGTGAGTTCTTATTGTGTGGAAGGGCCAGAGGTAACCATCGGATAATTCAAACTTTCGGCTAATTCGACCCAGGTCTCCCCCCAATTAGTTCGAATTAGAGAGGGTTTACTGTATTTGGATCAGAAATAGGATAAGTCAAGAGAGGTGGACAAATATCATAGCATAGTACATTGAACATTACAAGGAAAGGTACCGTCAGTTTATCATGCACTGAAGTTGACGGAATATATATACTTACTCCCAAAGACTGTGATTAGTACTGTCTGATTTTTTCTTATATTCCACATTTTGTGCTGAAGAGCTAGCTGCAGGTGATGTATTCTTATCTCATACTTCACCTCATTATAATGATGAAAGAGAGAGAGAGAGAGAGAGAGAGAGAGAGAGAGAAGAGAGAGAGAGAGAGAGCAATCTATAGTATCTTACTGCACATGAAGGAAAAAAAAATAGCATCACAGCATTACATACACAGTGACAATGTTAATCTTTTAGGTGAAAACAAGGCACCACAAGAGATGGAAGTGGCAGGAGAACAGTCCACCCAGAGCAATGATGGTAAGAAAGAGGAGGTGAAGCTAGAGAGTGATGCCAAGGAGCAGGCATCACCACGGCACCTCAGCACATCACAGCTGCAGGAACACCTGGAGCTGCCCTCCATGTGACCGAGATCTCCATTACATCCTCTCGGTGATGTTTATCCGTCTTCATGATTTTACTTGTCTAGTTCTTTTCTGGAGTATAAGCTTCTGTATCAGTCGAGGAATGCTCTATTGTTATAATTTTCAGACTGCTGTTCTTTTGTATTTTTTGCTTCCTCCTCTCTCTCTCTCCTCTCTCTCTTCCCTCTCTCTCTCTCTCTCTCTCTCTCTCTTCCTCTCTCTCTCCTTTCTCTCTCTCTCTCTCTCTCTCTCTCTCTCTCTCTCTCTCTCTCCTTCTCCTCTCTCTTCCTCTCTCTTCCTCTCTCTCCTCTCCCTCTCCCTCTCTCTTCCTCCTCTTCTCCTCTCTCTTTTTTTTTTTTTTTTTTTTTTTTTTTTTTTTTAACTTAATACATTGAAAACAAAAGGGGAGTTGATGTGCTAAAGTCCTGGCTGGGATGCCAAGGACTATCTCTAGCTGTATTATATTTTATTCATGACAATAATTATACAAATTATATGGAAAAAGTATAGCAATATTCTACTATAAACTAATACTAATACACGAATGATTAAGAAATTATACTAACTATACGCTAATACAAATAATATAAAAATAGTATACTAATACAGGGAGGTCCCGAAGATACGAGCAGTTAGGTTCCACCTGGCATACTCGTAAAGCGAAATCTCGTATAACGAAACACATAACCAATGGTAAAATATAGGTTTGGTTCCAGGACCCCATCAATTAAAAGACAAAAAAAAATGTTTTTCAAGCTAAAATAAACTATAGCAAACACAACAAACTCTCAAATATAGGGCTCTATATACCGCACCACCGCACCACCACACCACCACACAAAACACAGTGAATTAAGAGTGTGACAGCACAGTAGGACAGAGCACAAATAAGTCACAATAAGCACATTAAGTAAACCAGCAAATCACTAAAATAGACTCACAAGGCACAATACATACAAGCAACAAAGACGTTGTATGTACTCTTGGGGACGCCGCGTGATACACTAGACTCGAGAGGGTACGGTAGGTAAGGGACAAGGGAGGGGTGCGCAGACCTCTTCCACTGCCCACAAACTCGTCTCTGCACATCTGAATCATTGTACATTGTCCAGGGTTGTGAATTTTTGTAGGCCAAATTGTCGTACCGAGCCACCAGAATTATCATATTTTTTCCTCTAATACATATTTCCTCTATCTACCCTGATACCCTATTGTATGAACCCTCATACACCTATTTCAGCCGAAATCAGGTGTCATATAGGCTTGTAAAATGTTTCCACGAATGTGTGGGCAAGAAAGACACAGGCACAAAGGAAGAAATTTGGCACACAGTTATATTTCGTCTCTTAACTCATTGTCCAAACGAACGAAGCGAGCTTTTAGCATTTATGCTAAAATTTGTAATATATTGTGCCTGGCGACATTAGTGCAGTGGAAATAAAATGTGTTCGTAGCCTTCACAACAACAGTGTCTTAGCGTCGCCGAGAGGCAGGCCGCTTGTTTTAGGCCTCATATAACCACTATAACTAGTGTTTCTAATGCCGTTATAGGTGTTATTTAGGGTTAGCGTGGTGTTATATACGTGGTAGGGTGTGTGTGAGGTGTTAAATATGCCATTTCAGCCGTGGCTACAGAGAGGAGGAAGAATAACAATTATGAAATACCACCACCACCACTGCCACACCACCACCACCATCAGATTGATTATCGTACAACCTTAGGTAAAATCATATAGTCAGTAAATTACTTTATAATTTTAGTAAATAACTTGTAATTTACTTTAGTAAATAACTTGGTAATTTTACTCACCCCAGTCTGAATGTCGTAGCATTGGATTTTCGATCTCGTATATTGAAAATAGACCCTACTTTACACATCTCGTATCATCGGAGTCTCGTATATCGAATGCTCGTATAACGGGACCTTCCTGTACATTGATACACATATATATAAAGAAATTATACTAATACAGGGAAGTCCCGTTATACGAGCATTCGGTATACGAGAAATCAATGATCCGAGCTGAGTAAATTAGGGTCTACTTTCAATATACGAGATCGAAAATCCAATGCTACGACATTCAAACATTGTGTTTGTTGTGTTTGGTATAGTTTTGTAGAGGTCCCAAGGTTGGGGCCACACACCTGGCTAATTACCCTTCAGGTCACGCCTTGATTGGGTTGACCTGACTGGGGTCAACCAAAATCCCCCTTTGTCCAGGCTGGGAGTCCTGTATTCAGTCAGTTACCTACCTACCACGACCGTGAGAGGAACACAGGGAGAGGAGGAGTGGTGTTCCTCTCACTGTAGTGGTTGGTAGGTAACTGACTGAATACAGAACTCCCGGGCTGGACAAAGGGCGATTTTGGTTGACCCCAGTCAGGTCACCCCAAGCAAGGCGTGACCTGAAGGGTAATTAGCCAGGTGTGCGGCCTGACCTTTAGGGGTAATTAGTCAGGTGTGCGACCCCAACCTTGGGACCTCTACAGTTTATTTTAGCTTGAAAAACATGTCTTTGATGGGGTCCTGGAACCAAACCTATATTTTACCATTTAGTAAGTAGTATTTCGCTATTCGAGATTTCGCTTTACGAGTATGCCAGGTAACTGCTCGTATCTTCGGGACTTCCCTGTATAAAACATAATCTTATTATACAAATGTTTAGTCATTATTTTTATTGCATGTTTTATTGCGTTAGTTCTGCTTGCAGCTCTCTCTCTCTCTCTCTCTCTCTCTCTCTCTCTCTCTCTCTCTCTCTCTCTCTCTCTCTCTCTCTCTCTCTCTTCTCTCCTCTCTCTCTCTTCTCTCTCTCTCTCTCCTCTCTCTCTCTCTCTCTCTCTCTCTCTCTCTCTCTCTCTCTCTCTCTCTCTCTCTCTCTTTGTCCCTCATCTGCTCTCCTTTTCAATTTCTTCTCATGACCACTTCGTACTCTATCATCCCCCAACGAACTTCTCTCATCATCTTTTCCAGTACCTCTTGATCTATTCTCCCTCTTTCTCTTCTCTTTCTCAGCTTGGTTTCTAGTCTTCAATTCTCTTCTCATATTTAACTCTCTCACTCTGGCCATCTTTTGTCTGCTCTCTCTTTCTCTTCTCTCTTCTCTCTATACTGAGCTCCTCAACTACCGCTCTAGGTCTCCCTAATACTCTCTCGATCTCGTTTACCGAATCTGCTAACTATGGTAATTCTCTTCTCCACTCTCTCTCCTCATCTAAAACAAATATACCTTCCTTCTCTCATTCTCTTCATCTCTCTATCCTCTCTCTTTTTTATGTCCCTCATGCATGCTGTCCTTTTCAATTTCTTCTCATGACCACTTGTACTCTATCATCCCACACAAACAGAACTTCTCTATCAATTTTTTCCAGACCCATTGATACTATAAAATCTCCCCTTTCTCTTCTTTTCTCAAGCGTTGGGAGTTTTAGTCTTGAAATTCTTTCTTCATATGGTAAATCTCTCAGGCTTGGAGCCATTTTTGTGGCTGCTCTTTGTATTCTCTCAATCTTCCTTATACAGGGAGGTCCCGAAGATACGAGCAGTTAGGTTCCACCTGGAATACTCGTAAAGCGAAATCTCGTATAACGAAACGCATAACTAATGGTAAAATATAGGTTTGGTTCCAGGACCCCATCAATTAAAAAAAAAAAAAAAAAAAGACATGTTTTTCAAGCTAAAATAAACTATAGCAAACACAACAAACACACAGCGTCTATATTACCCACACTGTACTACCTATTCTGTAGAAAAAGCATTCTGAAAGAGAAAATAGCACACAAAATAACATAACTGCACATTAATTAAACATAAAACATGCATAACAAGCAAAAAAGACGTTGTACTGTAGGGAACGCCGCGTGATACAAGAGAAGGTAGTGTAGTGGTCCCAAGGTTGGGGCCGTACACCTGCTAATTACCCCTAAAGGTCAGGCCGTGCCATATGCTTAATTACCCTTCAAGTCACGCCTTGCTAGGGGTGACCTGACTGCGGTCCCAAGGTTGGGGCCGCACACCTGTTAATTACCCCTAAATGTCAGGCCGCGCCATATGCTTAATTACCCTTAAGGTCACGGCTTGCTAGGGGTGACCTCACTGGGGTCAATCAAATCCCCCTTTGTCCAGCCCTGGAGTGGTAGGGCGTGTATTTTGAACTTGATAATTTTACTCACCCCAGTTTGAATGTCGTATCATTGGATTTTCGAACTCGTATATTGAAAATAGACCCTAATTTACACATCTCGTATCATCGGATTCTCGTATACCGAATGCTCGTATAACGGGACCTCCCTGTATCCTTCTTTTTATGTGGTGACCAAATCACTGCCGCATATTCCAACCTTGGTCGAATCAAAGATGTTATCAATTTCTTAATCATCTCTTCATCCAGATATTTGAATGCCATTCTTATATTCCTCAGCAACTGATATATGTATCTCCTGTGATCTTGTTTATATGCTTCTCAGGTGACAAATTATCCGTAATCCATACTCCCAGATCTTTTTTGACCTTTGTTTTGATTATCCATTCATTTCCCATTGAATACTTTCCTCTCTGTCTCTTTTTGCTACTGCCCATTTCCATCACTTTACACTTTTTAGCATTAAACTCCATTTCCCATAATTGACTCCATCTGAAAATCTTATCTAGATCCTTTTGTAAATCCTCACAGTTCTCTTTACTTTCTACTTTTCTTAGTAATTTAGCATCATCAGCGAATAAGCTCATATAACTGTTCACTCCCTCTGTCATATCATTTACATAGACCAAGAACATCACTGGGGCCAATACTGATCCTTGAGGAACTCCACTTATCACACTGCACCATTCTGACTTCTTATCTTTTATTACAGTTCTCATCTCTGTTGCTCAAAAAGTCTTCCATCCACTTCAGCAACACCCTTCAATCCTCCAACATGTTCTAGCTTCCAGACCAGTCTCTTGTGAGGTACCTTGTCAAATGCCTTCTTTAGGTCCAAGTATATGCAATCGACCCACCCCTCTCTTTCCTGTGTCACATCGATCACTCGAGTAAAAGCTTAACAAGTTCGTTGTACATGACATTCCTCCTCTAAATCCAAACTGGCCACCTGCAAGTGTGTTTGTCTCTTCCAAATATTTCAACCATCTGTCCTTCACAATTTTATCACACATTTTTGCCACTACACTTGTTAATGATACTGGCCTGTAATTTAATGGTTCTTCTTTGTCTCCTCCTGTGGATTCCTCTTGTGAATTGGCACAATATTTGCTCTTTTCCAATCAAGCGGGACTACATTTGTGCCTATAGCGCCTGTAGGCAGTGGTGACCCAGGGCTCCGATGGTAGGCTCTGCAGGTTCACTTGAGGGCTATGATGGTTGGTCCTCGCTCGTGGTGGCGCAGGCAGGATTTTTATAGTGATGCCTGTAGAGGCTCATGCCGCCCCCCTGTGTCCTCCGATGCACTCGCAATCGAAGGTAGAGTTGATGGGCAGGGCATGTGGGTGTTCTTAGGCCACTCGACGGTGCAGAAAGGTTTTGGTTTTCTTCGGAGATCGAACTCGGGTCACCGAGAACGCAAGTCGGAGACGCTAACCACTCCGCTACCGCCTCCCTACTGCACTCTTTCATTATCCAATTCGACAATCCATCTGGACCCGGGGCTTTTCTCACATCTTGACTTTCCATTAGCCTTTTTACTTCTATTACGTCTACTTTATGTCTTCCATTATATTTTCTTTTGCTATTACAGGAGAACCTCATTTAACCGGCATTTAAAACAACGGCAGCCTCAAAACAACGGCACTAATCGACCCAGGCATTTTTTTTTTTTTCTTCTCCGGGCCTCCAGCAGGGAGGACCACGGGCTAGCTTGAGCTCGTCAGAGAGATCTTGTGAAAAAAGAGAGGAGAGTGTTCGTGCTGCTGGCGTGTGACACGAGGACTGGCTTGTCCATCCTGACGAGGAGTGGGGGTAGAAAGGGGCACTCAGCAGGATAACCCAGGCATTAATTAGGTATCATTATTTCAAAAACTGAGAAAATCGGCAGAAATTTAGTTCAAATTTGGCAGGGTACGCAGGGTTGGCAACCCTTTCATCCCTTTCACTGGTAAACTCTGGAACTCTCTTCCTGTTTCTATTTTTCCCCTTTCCTATGACTTACATCTTTTCAAAATAAGAGTAACAAGACACCTCCCTCACTAAATTGGCTCACCCCTCTTTTTTATTTTATTCTCTTACTGTCTTCTTTATAGGGACTGGCAACTAAGCGGGCTTTGTGTTACCCATTTTTGTTGTGCCCTTGGCCAGTTCCTTTGATGTATATATAAAAAAAAAAAAAAAAAAAAAAAAAAAAAAAAAAAAAAAAAAAAAAAAAAAAGGGGATTTTGGGCGATTCCATAAGAGTAACTCTCAAAACAACGGCAAAATGAGTTATCCGGCATGCGCTCCCCCCCCCGAGGGTGCCGGATAAACGAGGTTCTCCTGTATATTTTTAGTTTTAAATTCACTTTCTCTTGTAAATACAGTCTGAAAGCACTTATTCATCACCTCGGCCTGTTGTAATGCATCTTCGTACACTATGCCTTCTACCTTCAGCTTATCTACTCCTTCCTTGTTTTTCATTTTTCCATTTATATACAGGGAGGTACCGTTATACGAGCATTCAGTATACGAGAATCCGATGTTTAAATTAGGGTCTATTTTCAATATGAGACGAATCCAGAAGAATCAACTGGGATACAAAAAGTTCAAATGGGGTGCCCTAAAACTATCGGTTGGACAAAGGGGATTGGCGTGGCCCCTCACCACTGGATAAGCATAGGCGCGCCTGACATTTAGGGGTATTAGCGGGTGTGCACCCACCTGGGACGCAGTCAGTCACCCCTAGCAAGGCGTGACCTGAAGGGTAATTAAGCATATGGCGCGGCCTGACCTTTAGGGGTAATTAGCAGGTGTGCGGCCCCAACCTTGGGACCGCAGTCAGGTCACCCCTAGCAAGGCGTGACCTGAAGGGTAATTAAGCATATGGCGCGGCCTGACCTTTAGGGGTAATTAGCAGGTGTGCAGCCCCAACCTTGGGACCGCTACACTACCTTCTCTTGTATCACGCGGCGTCCCCTACAGTACAACGTCTTTTTTGCTTGTTATGCATGTTTTATGTTTAATTAATGTGCAGTTATGTTATTTTGTGTGCTATTTACTCTTTCAGCATGCTTTTTCTACAGAATAGGTAGTACAGTGTGGGTAATATAGACGCTGTGTGTTTGTTGTGTTTGCTATAGTTTATTTTAGCTTGAAAAACATGTCTTTTTTTATTTAATTTTTTTTATTTTTATAATTGATGGGGTCCTGGAACCAAACCTATATTTTACCATTAGTTATGTGTTTCGTTATACGAGATTTCGCTTTACGAGTATGCCAGGTGGAACCTAACTGCTCGTATCTTCGGGACCTCCCTGTATCTATAGAAAAGTTTCGGTTTGTTCTTACATTTTTCTATTATATTTCTCTCATAGTTACTTTCTTCTTCTCTTCGGATTCTTACATATTCATTTCTAGTTGTTTTGTACTTCTCCCAAAGGTTGATACCTCCTTTTTTCCTCCAACTATTCCATGTTTTTTCTCTTTTTCTAGTCTTGCTAATTCATATTTTCTGTTAAACCATTCATTTTTTTCCGTTTCTCTGATAACCATCCTTGGAACATAACTATTTATTCCTTCTGTGTACATTCGGATGAACCCATCCCATTTTTTCTGGGTACTCCTTGTTGCATGGAAACTACTCCAGTCTGTCTCTCCGAAAAATGTTCTTAATCCGTCAAAGTCTGCTTTTCCATAATTGTATCTTCCTTTCTTGTGTTCTTCTCTTCTCCCCTCTTTTTTGCTATCATTTACTTCAAATTCAATAAGTACATGGTCACTCTTTCCCAGTAGGCACTGATAATTTACTTTACTAATTACTTCCAGTTCTTTCGTCAATAGTAGGTCTAGTCTTGATGGTTCTTCGCTACCTCTGAATCTTGTGTTCTCTTTAACCCACTGAGTCATAATGTTATTCATTACCAAATCCAACAATATACCACCCCATGAGTCTTCTCCTCCTTCAGTATACTGTTCTTCCCAGCAGACTTCTTTGCAGTTAAAATCTCCCATCATAATTATGTTCTCACAATTTTCCATCGTATTCTTTAAACATTTGCCTGTGTCTCTTATCATGTCTCCATACTCTTCTCTCCCCCAGGAATTTGTCTTAGGTGGAACGTGTACGAGTATTAAGTCTCTTATTCTTCTTTTTTTCATCACCAACTCTACCTTCAACACCTCGGCCATACCTTCTCCTTTTTCCACATTCCCTACTACCACATCCTTCCTTGTTAACACCATTACACCACCTCCCTTTTTCTGGTTTCTGTTTCTCCTCCATACATTATATTGACCCTCCCCAACTGGCACATCCTCAGAATCACTCAGCTTCGTTTCTACTAAACCCAATATGTCTGGTTTCTTGGCTCTCAGGTAATCGTTTACTTCTGTTAATGTTGACACTAGTCCATTTATATTTGTGTACGATACCCGCCATCCATTTTCATTTTCCTTTAAACTGTCTTCTCTTATTCTTTCTCTTTTAGATACCACTTCTTCAGTTTTTGGTCCAAAACTCTCCAATAGAATTTCTGTTTTTCCTCTTCCGTTCTCAATTAGTTTTTTTCTTTGGCTTCTTTAAACAGTACATTCAATCTGGCTCTTTCTTCCTCATTCATATCTTTTCTTATCCATATTTTCTTGTATTCTTCTGTCTTTGCCAGCTTCCATGCCTTAGACAATATATCTTGTGCTGTAGCTTGTGACCTAAACTTAACTTTAACGGCGTGCCCTCCTCCTATGTGGTGTGGGTGGTGGCCTACATTGCCGTTAGGCCCGAGCTGGGGTGGGATGGTAGGCCCTAAGGTTCTATATGAGGCCTGTGATGGTTAGCCGCCTGTGACGCAACATATTTCATAGTGACCTGTGTATGGCTCAGCAAGACAGGAACGGACTGCTACTCGGCCGCCCACCGCCATGACCAGTGGAGGCCAGTTTTGCGATTCCTGACATTTTTTAACATTACTCCCATCTCCCTTCCTATGGTTTATCAGTATAAATGATATACCGTTATCTTCATAAATGTTTGTTCTATAATATTATCAAATAAAAATCAGTAAAATACACTAAGAAATGTCATTATGAGAGAGTGAAGAAATTATGAACTGAATATTCACTTAAACTCTTCGCCATTTATTATTTTGCGAGAATTTTTTTTACGTGAAACATAGCAATATAAGCGGATTTTCATTAGCTTTCCATTGATATATTTTGTTTTCTGATAAATGAATTAGAACCATGCATAAATTAGCATTAACTAAAAATATAAAGTCATCAATCGGATCGGCAAGTAAAAAAGTGTTCCATGAATACAGTAGACTATGGTTTATCAGTATAAATGATACACTGTTATCTTCGTAAATGTTTGTTCTATACAGTAAAACCCTTATAACTCAGCACGATAGGGGCTCTGGCCCTTGCCGAGTTATTCAATGTGCCGAGTTATGCAATGTCCTCCTCTAATGTGGGGGGGGTGGGGGGGAATAAAAATAATAAATAAATACAGTACTGTAAAAACATAAAAACTGCATTTACCAGTGAACGGGTAGAATGTGTTGGATTTGATATCAAACTCAGCACAAATAGCATGCATGGACGCACCTGCATCCATCCTTGCCAGCACTTTCACCTTTTCCTGCAGGCTCAGGCTCTTCAATTTCATTCCCTTCCTGCTGGAGACACCCTTGCGTGATGGAGCTGACATCTTGATATACAGTACTGTATGATGTAATCCCAAAACACGTAAAATAGGTGGCAAAGTAAAGCAAAGGTCAGGTAGCAGCGCGTAGGCTGAGCCGTGTTTTTGTCGTCCAAGCACCGTCTTGGATTACGAATCCCAATCCAATAACACTTGCTGAAATGTGTGATATACTACCTTTGTGATATTGTTTGCAATGTTTTGCATTGATTATTATTTCGGCTCCTACCAAGCTTGTTGTGTTTTTGAAGCAGAAACCAATCCTTTTTCAATTTCGACAAAAAACGGAATTCGTATCCAAGACGGTGCTTGGACGACATGAACACGGCTCAGCAATTGACAGCCTACGCACTGGTACCCGACCTTTGCTTTACTTTGCCACCTATCTTACGTGTTTTGGGATTACACCATACAGTACTGTATTTCAAGATGTCAG
>JACEEZ010008336.1:0-47500 GCA_016584305.1 Chionoecetes opilio | reverse complement strand
TAACCTTGTCGTTGGTACTTGCAGTGTCTAGATAGGATCAAAGTATCTTATCTTATCGCTATCATTCTCCGGCATATATTCCTCATCTGAGTCACTCATGGATTCATTTGTCTGAGTGTCATTGTCATCTGACCCTTCCAAGTCACTCTCAAGAGTCAATAATACACTCTGTTTACTCTCGGACGAAAGACGCCATGCCTTCGAGACTATAAAACAATTGCACCTCCACTTTCGACAGCTAGGCAAACACTAACTCAAGCTCATCTTCACCCATTTGTCCTTGAAATCGCTGCTCTGATGCCAGTAATTCTAATTTTAGATGTGTATTTGTACATAATATATGTCTACAGTATATACATAAAAAATAATAGCCTATAAAACTATTCGCCGACTTACGGCCTACGCAACTTACAACTGTTCGACTTTACGACCGGTGGTAAATGCAATTTTTTTTTTTTTTTTTTTTTTTTTTTTTTATAACATTTGTGGCTATAGCACCATTAGGCAGCGACCTCCAGGGGTGGGATGATAGGCATTGGAGGCACACTTGAGGGCTGTGATGGTTGGCCCTCACCCGTAGTGGCGCAGGCAGGATTGTTATAGTGACGCCTGTGATTAGAGGCTCATGCCGCCCCCCTGTGTCATCCGATGCACTCGCCATCGAAGGTAGAGTTAATGGGCAGCATGTTGGTGTTCTTAGGCCACTCAACTGTGCAGAAAGATTTTGGTTCTCATCGGGGATCGAACTCGGTGATACGATGGTTATAACAATAATGAACAACGAAAATGTTGATAAAATATGACTGAAAGATTATTATAATATAATTACACATATTATCATTCTGCCTTCGCCACCACGGGCGAGGGCCAACCATCACAGCCCTCAAGTGAACCTCCAGGGCCTACAGGCGCTATAGGCACAAATGAAAAAAAAATTAAGATTTATTTTTTATAACATAGGCCGACTTGACTTACGTCCAGTTCTATTTACGACCGGTCGGTCGGTCCCAATCACAGTCGGCAGTCGACCACTCGGTGTAGTACAAAAAATAATAAAATAGGCTATACAGTAAAAGCCTTATAACTCGGCACTGTATAATTCGGAATTTGATATACCGTATTTGCCGGCGCATAAGACGCACCTCCGCATAAGACGCACCCCTATTTTACAAAGAGGTTTTGAGAAGAAAAAAAATATTGAGGTTTTTGAGGGGAAATTTTTGTTTTCGTAAAATGATCAAGTTATTAAAAAAAAAAAGGATTTATAGGGGAAAGCAAATGATTATGAGCATGTACCTAAATACAATATTCACAGTGCAATGAATGTGAATGAAAAATTATGCTAGTTAAAATGTAAAGAGAATGAGTGTAACCAAAATCGGTCATAAATCATAATATATTGCAGGATGCCCCCACGAATTGATATTCTAATGTTTGCTAGCTATGACATATAGCTTAGATTTAATGTTGTAGGTATGCCTTTGTTGCTTTTCTGCTGTGTTTAGACTGGAAAATTTGCAGTATAGATATTGGTATTATTTTGGTAGTAGGGCTTTCAAATCCTAAGACTCTTACCAACACCATCGTGTAGCTTTCTTCATTCTGAGTATTTGAGCCCCATTTCCCATGGCGCAATTGAATAATAATGGCATTACACGTAGTACCAAAAATCTACCTTTACTTCAGCCAGAAAGTTAAGTTAGGTTAAATCAGTTTAGGTTAGGTTAGAGGTGGGGTTTGGTTAGAAACAGATGATATAAAAATATGTTCTAGCAACGTTTGCGGGGCGGACCTGGAGGGGCAGGTTGCCTCCCCCACATACACACATGTAAACAAACATTGATTTCCGACAAAAACGCGAGCCAGATTAATTCAAAACACATCAAAACTATTCAGGAGGACTTAAGTTTTCGGCCTCGAAATCGGTGGTTGTCCAATAACAAAATCACGAAGATATTTAGATAACACTGTAAGGTAACCATCTCTACCTTGTTGTTATTGTTGTAATTGTTGAAGGGCACCGTTGTCGCGATCGACGATTTTTGCACGGGTTTACACCTACGAATCTATCACAGTCGCGAGGGTTGATTAGTCTTCTTCAGGAAGGGTACAGGTGAAGGCTGGTTCACACTCTGAAATCACGGCAGCGTTCCATATGCCGTGCCTTGTATTCACAGTATTCGTCACGGTTCCGTCATTTTCAGCAGTTCCTGCTCACCCTCTAAGCAGACATGGTGCCTCAGAGGCTATGCTTGAAGAAATTTGCATTAATAGCACTTCTGTCGGATAAAGAAGAGGGGTAGAAATCTAAAAGACTTGTTTTGGTACATAAAGCCTTGAGAAAACGCAATTATCAGCACGGCACAGTCTCATTACGTTAAAATATTCTTCCCCAGAAACCGTTACATGACGGACGGTGATGTATTGGAGCCGTGACGGTGGTGCACGTTTAGTGTAACACGTCTATTTGTTTGAATGTAAAAAATTCTAAGGGAATGTGATGAACGGTGCCTGTCACCAATTTCACCATGTGGTATGGTTTTGATTCGGCCCTGAGGGGGACGTGTGGCGCCGTGAGGGTCTTGTCTTGGTGTACCGTGTGGAAGACTTTTTATTTCCCGTCTACAGGTAACCATTGCAGCCTTTTACTAGCACTCTTTCATACAGTTTCCTTATCCGTAGAGGTAACAGGGTGAGGATTGAGGGGTCGAGGTGGTACAAAGCCTATGCTGTCTCCTATCCCACCTTGCTTACCACTGTGCGGCGCTAACACACACAAAGCACATACACCCCTGCATCGGGTTAGGCCAGCCCCTGTCTGGGACCAGGATTAGAGGCCCGAGGGTGAAACCCGACGCTGACCCCGACTTGTCCTCGCCGACACAATTGCAACACCAGCCAGGTAATTCAAGCACCCAAAGGACAACAGAGACACACACAACCGCGCACCTCTTGTCCCCACGTTGTACAATGACTCGCTGTCAAATAAACTACAAGCCACGATGCCCTTTCTCCATCTTGTGTATAGACAGACTCCCCAAGATACTACACATCCTCTCACCGCTCACACTCCTTCAAATAAAACTTTAAACACGCTCTTTGTTTCACTATTCCATTTATCAACAATACTCATTCAGCGAAAAATTTCCCAAAACTATTTTCTGCCTCCCTTCTATCATCTCATTTTTAACTGTTGTGTCAACTTGTGTGGCCCGAGTTGAATGCGGGTTAAGGCTACATCTAATATGTGGATGTTGTCTTTTCCATGGGTGCGGGGAGGAGTTCTGAGCGGTAATGACCCATGGTGGGTGCCGGAGGGCGTCGCCGAGACTTTTATCAGACGTTTTACAATGGAGAGCAGCAGAGGGGGATGGATGATGTTTACATCTGACACGGCCATCTTGGCAGCAACAATCGCTATCTTGTTGCCCCAGCTCTTATTTTCTCTTAAACTCCAACCTTTTCTTAGTATTATGCATTACTGTTGATAACACAGCTACAAATTTGTGCTCAGTGAACTACTGCTCAACACAGATCACTCCAGACCCCTTAGTAAAATTTCCACCGGCTGTTCTGCATTCTCTGCCCGACCTCTCATGCGCTAATATGGCCGCATTAGACGCAGGGTGAACTTTTCATTCCTTTTTAAGGGAAAAAAGTGCGTCTTATGCGCCGGCAAATACGGTAACTCGGCATGGCAAAGACAATTTTTTTTTTTTTTTTTTTTTTTGGTTGGCCCTCGCCCGTGGTGGCGCAGGCAGGATTGTTATAGTGATGCCCAGGGCCGGATCAAGAGCTGTGGAGGCCCTGGGGCTCAAGGGTTTTGTGGGGGCCCTATATTCGCACAAAAATTAAGCCTTTTGTGGGTATTTGAGGCCTATGTTTGGGAAAGAAACTATTTAAAGCATAGACTGGTATTCAGATAAAGGATGAAACAGAGACAGGCATATATGTTTTGGTTTTGTAAATTGCCAATGTTTTTAATATTACTGCTTAAAGCTAATATACATATGGTGGGGGCCCTGGGGCTAGAGCCCCGGTAGCCCCCCCCGTTAATCCGGCCCTGGACTGACGCCTGTGATTAGGGCTCATGCCGCCCCCTGTGTCCTCCCATGCACTCCAGTCGAAGGTAGAGTTAATGGACAGGGCATGTTTGGGTGTTCTTAGCCCCCTTGACGGTGCAGAAAGATTTCAAGTGGATTTATGGGTCTCACTCGGGATCGAACTCGGGTCTTCGAGAACGCCACCTGGTGACGCTAACCACTCTGCTACCGCCTCACCTAAACTGCATCTCGTGATTTTTACTCGGCATATCATGCCCTCGCAACTTCTTGTGTGAACATGTAAACAGAAAGTCGGCAAAAAATAACGTATCTCGGCATATTGATGTTATAACTGCATCTCTTCGCTTACACTCACTCACCGTTCACTGGTAAGTGTAGTTTTTATGCTTTTAATGTACTTTTTACCATATTAGAGAAGGACATTGCATAACTCGGCAAGGGCCAGAGCCCCTATCGTGCCGAGTTATAAGGCTTTTACTGTAATACAAAAACAATGATATAAGGTCACTGGTATAAAATAATGAAAAGAGCCAGGCAGGCTCCATGACTTCATTTGTTTCACCACTGATGGATGGATGGTCAGTTGCCAGATAGTCAACTCATTTCTACGAGTCACAAAAATCATACAAACCGACAAAATAAGGCCCTGTGTATTTGCAGTGTAGCTATGAGTTATGGGGGTAATTCACTGGTTCCTCAGCCAAAATCTTCCATGACTTACAATGGTAATCCATCAGTAGTGAAGAGATTTGTAGAACGAAGGAGTCGGTCTCGTACTCTCTTCAAACCATCTTCTCATCCGCCCTGTTAGTTCTGTGCATACATTCATGCTGTATATTGTGAGTCAATAATGGCAGAAGCTTACCTATGGTGAAAACAACATCTATAGCTTAGGTGTGCACTACACGACGTCAGTCTTCATGGCATCGGCTGATTCATTGTTAAATTCCTGACCTGCTGCCAGACTGTTCAGCACTCATTGAGAACGTTTTCGGTTATATCTGGATTTTATCTAATATGCAATATTTTTTCTTCTTTTAAGAGTACACAGTAAACCCTTGCTTTTACGGAGCTCGATATAACAAATTTCGGCTTTAATAAACTTTTTCTGCCAGTCCGATATGCGGGGATTTACTGAATAAATCCGGAAAATCCGGGGTTTGGTTCGGTGGCGAGCCAGCGGAATAGTACATGCAGGTCGGACGGCGGCAGTGAAAATAAAGCCGACCGCGGCAGTGCACGGCTGTGTGCCGATAAGTCTGGCTTTGTCAGCCTGAGTGTAAAACCTCCCTCACGTCCTCCCGAGCCTCACCACATATTGTTTTAATTTTCCAGTATGAGTAGTATTTGTGATGGTTGCATGTACGTAAGTATACAAACTCATCTAATGTAGCAAACAAAGTTTATTATACACAAAAACTGGTCAGATATAGCGAACTTTCACCTCGTATAACGAACAAAGTTTGTTATATGCAAAAAGTTTGTATCCCTCGGATATAACAAACTTTCGTTACTATAACGTCACCCCCTTCCCCCCAATTGGTTCGTTATAGAGGGTTTACTGTACATATATATATACAAAAAAATAAAAAAAATTTTTTGGCTGTTTCTGAAAAACTTTTTTTTGTGAAATTCTATTTTTTTTATATTTTTTATATTTAAAAGTAAAGATTTTCTTAACATTCATGAAGTAATTTTAAATACTTAGGATGTGAAAAATGCAAGCTGTATAAGGTATTCATGTGGAGGAACTGCCAAGTGTTTGTGCCACCCCACACGTTTGGTGTAAAAGGTAAAGGTAAAGATAAAGATGGGCATATGCTATGCTGCACGTGGCCTTGGTGCTCATCTCCGTGGCATTAGCCTTTGAGCCTGTGGTGGGTGAGGACCCGTTACCTCGGGACACAGAGCTAGTGTGACATCCGGATTACCCTCAGTTACCTTCCTCTGGTACCCATTTATCACCCCCAAAATGGAGGAAGAACAGCTGGGTGGCTGGTCACCAACTTGCCCTGGCCCGGATTCGAACCAGGGCCGCAGATTCGTAGCCAGGCATGCTAGCCACTACACCACGAGGCAACAAGGTTTGGTGTAAGGCCTTATGAAAAGAAGCTAATTAGTCAATTGAAAACAAGATAAGGTTAAAGTGAAACAGATTTAGCATGCAAAATTAAATTTTTTAGGTGACTAGAATACAGATTATTTATTGCAATTAACTACCATGTAGTGCATGTTATTTCAGTTTACAATTATGCATCACTGTTTCAGTTGCAGTTAGAGAAGGACTTCATGAAGGATGAGGAGATCCACATGCACTTCCCATCAGGAGCCATCAGCAAGGACGGCCCGTCAGCCGGAGTCACCATCCTTACCGTGCTGGTGTCCCTTCTGTCCCACCGCTGTGTGCGCCCCGATGTGGCCATGACGGGGGAGATAACTTTGAATGGGGTGGTGTTGCCGGTATGTTGCATGTCTCATTTGCATTTGTGTTTCTATAGGTAATCCAGTATTTTATAAGTATTACTTTTGAAATACCATTGGCACTGTTTTTCCATTTTTGGAAGCACACTAGTTCTCATTACTAATACTCCATAACAGTGAGCTCGATCTGCCATCTGGTGGCCGTCTGGGAACCTCCCGTCAGCTCCAGGACGTAGGGCCTCGGAGTGTCGGGCTAGACTTATTTTCCATTATTCCCTACCAGACCAGCTACAATTAAGTGTTGTCATGGTCAACATAGGTTTATGCAAAATGAAAATATAAGTTTTACATTATTCATGGCATTATAACGAGGATTGTTGGCAAAATAGAAGCATTCGACCACGTGTGTCCTGTAACATTCTACTAAATACAGTAGAGGAATGCTTCAAGGTGGGTGTATGGGTTAATATTACCTTCATGCATGCAAAGAGAATGTAATATTAACCCATACACCCGCCTTGAAGTATTCTACACCTCGCCTCTACAGTATTTAGTAGAATGTTATAGGACACACGTGGTCGAATGCTTCTATTTTGCCAAGAATCCTCGTTATAACGCCATGAATAATGTAAAACTCTTATATTTTCATTTTGCATAAACCTATGTTGACCATGACAACACTTAATTGTAGCTGGTCTGGTAGGGAATAATGGAAAATAAGTCTAGCCCGACACTCCGAGGCCCTACGTCCTGGAGCTGACGGGAGGTTCCCAGACGGCCACCAGATGGCAGATAGAGCTCACTGTTATGGAGTATTGGATGCATGTAAGCTGTGACGAATGTTAAGCCTGTAAAAGAAAATAATAATAAATCATATGCTTTCAACCTTTACCATTGTTGTATTAGATAATTTTGATAGGGTGTTGTAGGTCCTTAAACTTCCTTATAAGTCCAGTAAAGAAATTTGCAAAGTTTATGGATAGGAATGGTACTATAGTCGTCTTAGTATAAGCTAATCTAGAAGCCACGCCCCCTGCCTCCCCCACTTTCTACGGAGCAGCTGATTAGTGCACTCATAATGTTCGACATGTGTACAGATTACTCGTATCATCATCACTACCAATCACACTATCCCCACTACACAACAGTGCGTGACCACTGGACAGAGCAAGCCATCTTCACTACATAGGGTGTAGTGTAAATATAGGCCAACAGGAGTGTGTGTAGTGTACAGAACATCTTCACTACAAAAAAAATGTGCTACAGTATGGTATTGGTGGGGAATAGTGAAGATGGCTCAGCCCAGTGGTCACACGCTGTTGTGTAGTGGGGATGATACGAGTAATCTGTACACGTCGAGCATTATGAGTGAGCCAATGAGCTGCCTCGTAGATAATGGGGGGGAGGCAGGGGACGTGGCTTTTATCAGCTTAGCCTAAGGAGACTATAGTTTAAGAGATTGTACTCTATTGTCTATATTAGATAAAAGCTGCTGTAATGATTACAAAATATATTTCAGGTTGGTGGCGTCAAAGAAAAGCTCCTGGCTGCTCACCGAGCAGGTTTAACCACTGTAATCATTCCAGCACTCAATAAGAAGGACTTGACAGACATTCCAAACTCCATCCTGGTATATTAATCTTGAAATCACTCATTCTGTTTTCCCCGTTGTTAAAAATATAACTTAAGTTTCTTAATTTGAATATTTTTGGCTTCGCTATATTTTTTATTTGGAAAATAAACTCCATACACTATAACTTCCCAAATTATAACGTGATTACTTTCCTCCCCAGAATGAGGTTGAGGTGGTGCTGGTGAACACAGTGGGGGAAGTGCTATTAGCAGCCTTTGAAGATGGATTCCCTGACATTGTTCCTGAAGACAATCACCCTCTGCAAAGCAAGCTGTAGCGAAAGATTTTAAGTCTTTAGCAGTCAACTTGGGGCTGTCTACACATTATCAAATTTTGTATAGTTTAATGTGTGAAATTATGGTGCTCAACTCAAGTGTGTAGGTATAGGGTAAGGTAATATTTTGATATACTAGGATCACATTGGAGTAGTACAGCTGTGATAGGATTGTTGGTAGAATTTTGACAAAGGAATTATACTTGAAGGCAGCACAGCTGTGATAAAGGAATAATTAAATGTACCAAATGTATTTCTTTGAGGAGGGTTTTGTAAAGACCTTTGGCTTTCATCCTTTTGTTAAAAAGGATTCATGTAAGAAGATAGAACAGTATGAGAAAGAGAGAATAAAAAGGATTCATAAGAGTATAGAACAGTATGAGAATAAAAAGGATTCATAAGAGTATAGAGCAGTATGAGAATAAAAAGCATCCTTTTGTTAAAAAGGATTCATATAAGAGTATAGAACAGTATGAGAGAGAATAAAAAGCAGAGTTCCTTTACCTATTCATGGGGGCCGGTTTGTTCAGATTTCTTTCAATGTGGCTAGCCTTATACGGTCTTAGCCTTATATGCTAGCTATATATCATCATGGAATAACTGCTTTTTTTCTTCACTTTGAACATTAACCTGAGGGCTGAAACAGCTGTAGGTTGCAAAAAAAAAAAAACCCATGAAATTAGGGTGCACCCTATGAACTGAATCATTATAAGTACTGAAAGTAAACTGGTGCATAATGCTTCCCTTTTCATCAACACCGTTTGGTGGTCAACATGACTTCTAGCTCAACCTGGAATATGCCTGAATGAGAAAAATTTATCAGGCAAATTTAGTCAATGGGCCTATCCTGACCTTTGGTGCCTACAATATATGCATATACTTAATATTTGAGAGAGTGAGGAAGTTTAAGATTGGGCTTTGGTCAGTCATCAGATTCAGCTGGTTACAGGCTCATTCCTACTTCATTTCTTATTATTTCTTTTGTATGTGTGTGGCATGCATGGTTTAAAGAGTATGTATTTCCAGTGTAAATGAAACAAGGAATACAAAAGCTAGTGATAGATTTTTATTGTTGGGTATTTTTAAGAAACATAATAAAGGGAAGAAAGTAAAAAGAAGATTGTTATCTCTCTCCAGAGGCCATATGTTTCATCAGATTACTTATAAGCTTCTCCAGTTTCTTGAGTTCCTGTTGGCTGTCTGTCTTATACTGCAGGCACTGAAAAGAAAAAAGGTAGCAATGTAAAGATTCGTCCACACTATCGGGAAATCCCCGAAGGGCAAACATTGTTACCAAATCCCGTTCCAAGTTTGGAGGGTAAGTCACGAGCACGAACGAAGGTGACATCATTAGCGGGGAAACCATAGAAATATCCTTGCTCGCTGGTTTGACGGCGGAATAACATGCCTATCCCTACAAGTAACAACAGTGGTTAAGGGAATCAATCAATCAATCATTGGGGGCATACGCCGGTGGGCGCATCGCCTCGCCCACCCTACGACGCCACTCCCGGGGGTCAAATCCCGAGTCGCCATGTAGGCTTCTTTCCCATACCTAGCAGCTCTCGACAAGAAACATCAACTTGCCCCAGCCACGAGCCTTGTGGGCCGCCCCCTTGGCCTCCTCCACGCCGGATTGTCTCTTACAAATACAACCCGATGGGAAGGATCGGTTTCAGGGTAGCATGCCACATGCCCATATAGCCGAAGTTGGCACTGACTGACTATGCAGGTAATAGGCCTCGATTCAGTCTCACGGTGCAATCGCTGATTTGACACTAATCATCCCAGCGATACCCCATGATTCTGCGAAGACACTTATTACCAAAGGCATCAATTAGTCTCTTAAATTCGCTATTTAGTCCATGTCTCAACCATAGAATAAGACAGGGATCACAAGCGACTTGAAGATCCGGATCTTTGTCCTCCTGCACAGGTACTGACAACGCCAAATACTCCCGCTGAGCGAGTCCATAACACCGTGGGCTATGCCAATCCGCCGTAAAACTTCTTGACGTGACCCACCGTCATTATGGACTGCGCTACCAAGGTATGTAAAACTTTCCAAGATCTCAATGTCCCGCCGCACGCATGAACAGACTGTACAGTTTCATCTAGTAAGCCTCCAAACACCTGGACCTTGGTCTTAAGCCAGGAGACCAAGTCCCAAAGGCTTTGCCTCCTTGTGCGGCGCCTCGAGAGCCATCACCAGGACCTCAAGCGACTCAGCAAAGATTACTGCATCATCGGCAAAAACAAGATCAGTGATCTTGGTGTTGCCAGGGATGTTCCACAATCACTTTGATCTACAACCTTGTCCAATACCCAGTCCATACAAGCGTTGAAAAGTGATGGGGCAAGGACGCACCCTTGCCTCACTCCTGTATTCACAGGAAAGAAGCTGGATACACCTCCTCCACATTCACAGCTCTCTCAGTCCCAGAGTACAGACCAGTCATCAAACCAATAGTCCTTGCAGGAATCCCGCGAAGTCGCAAAGATCCCAGTGACTCATAATGCACTGAGTCAAACGTCTTCTTGAGATCAACATAGGCTGCAAGCATCCCCTGTAACGTCACCCACCGTGCACCTCTGTGTGCACCCGTGCGCGTTGCCTTATTGAACGCAGCCTAGCTGACAAGACTAAGTAGTGCCGCTTACTTCCAACATGAAAGAATTTACATAGCCATAGATAACAGTAGAACTGGATGCGACACTCCGCAACTACGCGCCCTGGACGCTGCAGTACTGGCCCCATGGTCAGTCTGCTGGCCCATTCACTTGCTGCATATGACTATCATATAGACTGGTTTATCAGTATATATGATATACTGTAATCTTTGTAAATGTTTGTTCTATAATATTATCAAATAAAAAACAGTAAAACACTCTAAAGAAATGCCATTACGAGACTCTGAAGAAATATGCATGAACTTGAAGAAATATTCAATGAACTTGAGAACATTCTAAGAACTTGTAAGACAACTTATGCATGAACTGAGAAAGTATGCATGAACTGAAGAAATATGCATGAACTTGAGACATATCCATTGAACTTAAGATATTGCATACTTGAAGATAATAGCATAGAACCTTGCAAGAAATTATGCATACTTGAATAAATATTCAATCAACATCTTCACATTGTAAAACTTGTTGATCATTTTATCTAATGGTATCAATAAGCGCAATTTTATTAGTTTCATGATTTGTTTCTGATAAATTCATTATGAAACCAGCGAAATTAGCATCAATAAAGTAATAAAATATCAATCAGTATATCTTCCATTGATGAGTATTATTATTACGCATTAACGTACTAATTCAATTTGCAGAAAGAAATATAAGTAAATAAAGTCATGCATCAATCGGGAAAATTACACCGATTGATGGATTTTCTTTATTAGTTAACGCTAATTTGCATGGTTGTTTTATTTATATGAAAACAAAATTACATCAATGAAAGTAATAATTGCGCTATTACTGATAATCCTATATGATAAAAGTTATACTGCAGCAAGTTTTAAATGGGCCGCAAGATGACATGGAATATAGCGTCACTGCATATGTCTTCAGAGTTCGTAATGGCATTTCTTAGCGTGTTTAAGTTTTTATTTGATATTGTAAAACAAACATTTACGAAGATTACAGTATATCATATATACTGATAAAACACTATATGATAGTCATATGCAGCAAGTGAATGGGCCAGCAGACTGACCATGGGGCCAGTACTGCAGCGCATGTCGTTGTGGAGTGTCACATCCAGTTCTACTGTTATCTATGACATAGCTTATCTTGTTAATTTTCCTCTGGCTTGTATATTTTTTTCTTGGCTGGTGAATTGTTTTAAGTACCCGCCAGTGGCTGGTAAGATAAATTGTACACTTTCAGGCCTGCCACTCCAGTGGGTTGCCTCCAACAGCGCTGAGCAACGCTTGGGCAGGAAGCAATTTATCTATCTCAATCCCTAAATGAAGAGTCAGCTGACTCACATTACTGTAGTCTCTACTCCTGTATCGGGTGTACAGCGGAGGTTGGCGACACCTGCCAGGCGAGTCATCGTCACAGACATTTGACAACGTCAATAGTTTGTCTCACATGTTGCTAGCATTGGCGATGGTGACTTTCTCCCCACCTTGAGGTAGAGTCGGCACTGACAAACTCTCTCTAGCACTGTCAACTGTGCGCGGGTTTTTAAATCGCTGGGAGGTTCGCCGCAGGTTGTTGTCACCGACCTATGCCAGAGCTAACGGTCACGCGGAGGCTGTCTTTCTTTTGAACCTTTTGAACGCTATTCAAGATAGAGATAAGACTCACAAACAGTACCTTAACCATGCATTTTCTGAAACTCATGCCCTATATATTCCTGCCCGTAATCATGCCAAATCTTTTCTTCAACTTATCAAAAACTCATTCAATAGAAAATGTCAAAATCTTTCTGGATCAAACTCCTCTCATGACTTCTAGAATCTAGCTAAAGAAATATCTTTAAAAAATTTATGTGCTGTGGACAGTGCCAGCGACGCACAAAAACATTCTAAAATCAAAATACTGTATTTGCCGGCGCATAAGACGCACCTCCCCATAAGACGCGCCCGTATTTTACAAGGAGGTTTCGAGAAAAAAATATGTGTTTTTGAGGGAAAAAGTTAACAACAAAGCCACGACGCCCTTTCTCCATCCTTGTGTGTATAGACAGACTCCCCAAGATACAACACCTCCCTCTCACCGCTCACACTCCTTCAAATAAAACTTTAATACGCTCTTTGTTTCACTATTCCATTTATCAACAATACAGTAAAACCCTTATAACTCGGCACGATAGGGGCTCTGGCCCTTGCCGAGTTATTCAATGTCCTCCTCTGATATGGGTTATAAAAAAAAAAAAACAGGAAATACAGTACTGTAAAAGCATAAAAACTACACTTACCAGTGAACGGGTAGAATGTGCTGGATTTGATATCAAACTCAGCACAAATAGCACACATGGACGCACCTGCATCCATCCTTGCCAGCACTTTCACCTTTTCCTGCAGGCTCAGGCTCTTCAATTTCATTCCCTTCCTGCTGGAGACACTCTTGCGTGATGGAGCCGACATCTTGATATACAGTACTGTATGATGTAATCCCAAAACACGTAAAATAGGTGGCAAATTAAGCAAAGATCGGGAACCAGCGTGTAGGCTGAGCCGTGTTTTTGTCGTCCAAGCACCGTCTTGGATTACGAATCCCAATCCAATACAACTTGCTGAAATGTGGTGTTATACTACTCTGTGATATTGTTTGCAATGTTTTGCATTGATTATTATTTCAGCTCCTACCAAGCGTTGTGTGTTTTTGAAGCAGAAACCAATCCCTTTTCAATTTCGACAAAAAACGGAATTCGTATCCAAGACGGTGCTTTGACGACATAAACACAGCTCAGCAGCTGACAGCCTACACGCTGGTTCCCGACCTTTGCTTTACTTTGCCACCTATTTTACGTGTTTTGGGATTACATCATACAGTACTGTATTTCAAGATGTCAGCTCCATCATGCAAGGGTGTCTCCAGCAGGAAGGGAATGAAATTGAAGAGCCTGAGCTTGCAGGAAAAGATCAAAAGGACAAAAATACGACTTTATGCGACTGACGATATGCAGAGTGTAAGCGAAGAGATGCAGTTATAACATCAATATGCCGAGATACATTATTTTTTGCCAACTTTCTGTTTACATGTTCACAGAAGAGGTTGTGAGGACATGATATGCCGAGTGAAAACCATGAGATGCAGTTTAGGTGAGGCGGTAGCAGAGTGGTTAGCGTCACCGAGTGGCGTTCTCGAAGACCCGAGTTCGATCCCGAGTGAGACCCATAAATCCACTTGAAATCTTTTTGCACCGTCGAGTGGCCTAAGAACACCCACATGCCCTGTCCATTAACTCTACCTTCGACTGTGAGTGCATGGGAGGACACAGGGGGCGGCATGAACCTCTAATTACAGGCATCACTATAACAATCCTGCCTGCGCCACCACGGGCGAGGGCCAACAATCACAGCCCTCGAGTGAGCCTCCAGGGCCTACCATCCCACCCCTGGAGCTTACTGCCTACATGTGCTATGGGCATAGGTGTGTGTGTGTGTGTGTGTGTAAAAAAAAAAAAAAACATTTGTCTTTGCCATGCCGAGTTATATCAAATTCCGAGTTATACAGTGCCGAGTTATAAGGGTTTTACTGTACTCTGTCCCAGCGAAAATTCCATCACCATTTTCTGCCTCCCTTCTATCATCTCCTTCCAACTGTTGTGTCAACTTGTGTGGCCCGAGTCGAATGCGTGTTAAGGCGACATCTAATATGCGGGATGTTTGTCTTTTCCATGGGTGCGGGGAGGAGTCTGAGCGTTAATGACCCATGGTGGGTGCGCGGAGACGGTCGCCGAGTGAAGTATCCCAGGTGAAGCGGCAGACCTGAGATATCAAACGTTTTACAATGGAGAGCAGCAGCGGGAGGTGGATGATGTTTACATCTGACACGGCCATCTTGGCAGCAACAATCACTATCTTGTTGCCCCAGCTCTTGTTTTCTCTTAAACTCCAACCTTTTCTTAGTATTATGCATTATTGTTGATAACACACTTACACATTTGTGCTCAGTGGACTACTGCTCAACACAGATCACTCCAGACCCCTTTAGTAATACACCACCAGCTGTTCTGCATTCTCTGCCCGACCTCTCGTGCGCTAATATGGCCGCATTAGACGCAGGGTGAACTTTGCATTCCTTTTTAAGGGAAAAAACTGCGTCTTATGCGCCGGCAAATACGGTATTTGCTATTAATCTAAATGCAATGATAATGTGAAGATGATTAATGGGCATCAAGTTTTAAATGTGGTGGGCACAACCCGGCCCGTATTACCCATGCATAACATGCATGACCCGTGCGATAAAGATGCCTGTTTACATATACAGTAAAAGCCTTATAACTCGGCACTGTATAACTCTGAATTTGATATAACTCGGCATGGCAAAGACAAGTTTTTTTTTTTTTTTTTTTTTTTTTTAAACACCTATGCCTATAGCAGTGTAGGCAGTGAGCTCCATGGGTGGGATCGTAGGCCCTGGAGGCTCACTCTAGGGCTGTGATAGTTGGCCCTCGCCCGTGGTGGCGCAGGCAGGATTCTTATAGTGACGCCTGTGATTAGAGGCTCATGCCGCCCCCTGTGTCCTCCCATGCACTCGCAGTTGAAGGTAGAGTTAATGGACAGGGCATAGTGTTGCAGTAATTAAGTGCTCAAGTGATGTAAAATTAGGTTGTACAGGTACAGTACTGTATACAATATAGTATAGAGTTGTGATTATAAAGTGATTAAAGTGATACCAGTGTTAAAATGCGACTGAGTCCCCCTAACATCTTCTACATGTTACAACAAGGCTCCCCTCTCCTTGGATTACATGCCTGCTGCTACCCGTTCATTGGTAAGTGTAGTTTTTATGCTTTTACAGTACAATAAACCCTTCATGCTCGCGGGGGTTAGGGAACACACACACCCGCGAGTATCGTAAATCCGCGAGCATGACATTAGTTACCCCTCCCGCCCCGAAAATAGGCTTACGGTATAAAGAAAATGGATTTTGTTGCTTGAATGATAATGATACAGTTGGGCTGTTTCCTTAAAACCCGAGCCCCTGTCCACCCAGCAGTGAATAGGTACCGGGTGTTAGCCGGGGGTTTGTAACCCGCCTCCCGGGGTGCTGGCTTCCCCTAACACTATAAGCACTAGCAGACAGCTCTCTAGGGGTAGTCTGAGAGAGAGCTGTCTGATTACAGTGGAGATCCATCTCAGCTGCGTCGATAACTGACAAAAATTTTCAAACATCAAACATCACATCAGGGAGTGCCGATAAAAAAGGCCAGACTACCTACAACTGAACTGAACACTGTCATCATCAGCAACAACCCATAACAGCTGACTGAGGCCGCGACACACGTGTAGCCGCTGCCAGGGTTACATCACACCCCTATTCCTCCCCACCACCACCACCATGGCTAGGCCTATGGCTGAGCCCAGAAGGAGGAGGAAGTGGACGCTGAACCCCCGTGGATCGCTGTGGGCCAACGGTGAGGGTGTGTTAGGGTGTGTTGTGTTGGGGTGGCTGGCACAAAGCTATGCCTCGCACCACGGCCAGATTGTGCACCACACCAGCTTGCTCCAGTGCTCCTCCCTGTGTATTAGGGTGATTGGGTTGCCACTGCTTAAATGTTCACTATTGTGTCTGGTCTGGTGGTGGCTTGAGGAAGTTGAGGTGTGCACGCAGCGCTCAGCCCACCAGTGTGTGGCTACCGTGGTCCGTAGATAACACTAGTCGCCAGTCACTCGCCACTGCACTAATGTCGCCAGGCGCCATATATTGCGAATTTTAGCATCACTACAGACTTTTATGTGCCACTGAAGAGGCATGCACAGTAGTTTTTATGAAAAATACTTTTCGTATTTTAAAATTATATTTAATTACCTGTATTTATTATTATTTATCCCAAGGGTTGAAAACCTGCGAGTAATCAAATCCGCGAGCCTGAAACCCGCGAGCATGAAGGGTTTATTGTACTGTATTTTTTTTTTTTTTTTTTTTTATACCCCATATCAGAGGAGGACATTGCATAACTCGGCACATTGAATAACTCGGCAAGGGCCAGAGCCCCTATCGTGCCGAGTTATAAGGCTTTTACTGTATATGTATATTGCAACACTTGTGGCTGTCTTTAGTGATATAATCCACTGTTTGTATGTGTTCGAAACTCATTTGTGCAAAAATATACTGCTATATACAGTAAACCCTCTCTAATTAGAACAAATTGGGGGGAGACCTGGGTCGAATTAGCCAAAAGTCCGAATTATCCGATGGTTACACCTCTAGGCCCTCCACACTGATACTGAAGTTTTGAAATGCAGTACTATTGTACACTGAGTACTCCGGCGTCACTGGTTGTAATAATCCACTTCAAGGCTAGAGAAGCAACTAAAGAACACGTGGTTGTATGAGGGAGCACTCTGCGGGGAGATGTTGCCAGGAGGAAAGCGCGCGAAAGACTGAGGCACCTGCGGCCCGCATGGGAGAGGTTGGACATGCACTAGTAAGGCCCGGATAATTTGAACTTCTGTTCAAATTATGGAAAAATGTTGAAAAACTCGAACTGGCGTGAAACAGTTAGAATTATCCGAAGTTTGAATTATACGGGTTCGAATTAGAGGGTTTACTGTACTGTCCTCATACAGGCATGAGGACAGCCCGGAAACAATGTCGTAACTCATTTGACTCTACTCACTCATTCACGAGTCCTATAGCACCTCCGCACATCATTGTGCCCATGAACACTGCCCACACGTTGCAATTGCTTTAGTCTGTCTTGGGAAATCATCCAGTCGAACGAGAATAATTACGAGGCGTTGCAAAAGTTTAAAAGTCTTGGGGATTTTATCAGAACATTTCACGCCCCAGACTCGACTTGAGGTGGTCAAATTTTCTACCTTCCCTGCTGCAAACCAATTGCTGCTGTTGTAGATGGATATTGTTCTTCTCCTAAAGCCCCTTCCACACTGTGCCTCATGACGCACGCTGTGTTAGTGGTTGTGTGGAAAATTGAGGTTTTCCACACAACCATGCGAACGTTCTGAGCCTCTCAGACGATCATTGACTACCTCTCCTATCGAGCGAGCTCAGTAGGCTGAGCGTGGATATAGTGGGATTCTCTGAGACGAGGAGGCCTGGCAGTGGCGAGACTAGCAGTGGGGGTTACACCTACTACTGGTCCGGCATGAGCAATGGTCACCGTGTAGCTATAGGCATCTCCAGCAAACTGCAGCCGTCAGTTGTTGAGGCTACTCCGGTTGATGAGCGTATAATGCGGGTGAGGATGAAACACACTCTGGGTTTCATGTCTCTTGTTGCAGTGTACGCTCCTACCGAGGTGCATAAAACTGAAGAGAAGATGTTCTACGCCAAACTCGACTCTGTATTAAAGCAGTGTCCTCCTCGGGACACACTCATTGTCTTGGGCGACTTCAATGCTACTACTGGCACTGTGAGAGATGGCTACGAGTCATGTGTTGGTCCCCATGGCTCCGGTACCAGAAACACCAACAGTTCCCTGCTTCTGAACTTTGCAAGGTCCAGAAGGTTGAGAATTGCAGGTTCTTGGTATCAGACCAGAGCTGCACCGCTGGACATGGTATAGTAATGCCGGAGGGGTAGCTAAGGAGATCGACCACGTTCTTGTTAGTACTCGTTGGAGGATCCTCCAGAACTGCAGGGTTTACCGGAGTGCTGAGTTCTTTGGAACAGATCACAGACTTGTTGTTGCTACACTTAAGCTTCATGTCAAGTCCAGAAGAATCTCAAGAGGTAACCATACTGTGCTTCATCTTGAGAAACTGAAGGACTTGACATGTGCTCATGAGTATGCAGTGGCAGTCTCAAATCAGTTTGATGTGCTCGGTGCTCTCGGGGACCCTGTAGAACTGTGGGATACCTTCAAACGTGAAACTCTACAGGCTGCCAAGGACTGTATTGGGGAGCGCCCGAGGTCAAGGCGTGGTTTTGTCTCGACGGAGACACTGGAGAAAATCGAGAAGTCGCGCTGCCAGGCTGGCTGGGAACCAGGACAGGGCTCTGTCATGCCAGACTAGAACCCTCCTGGGGAGAGACAAGGAGAGGTATGTCAGGAGTCTCGCTGAGGATGTCAAGGGTCATTTGAACGCTAATGACCCCCGACCCGCCTACCGAGCCCTGAAGAAGCTCCTTTCCAAGTCTCCATCTTGGGCGAGTGCTATTCGAACAGCAGATGGGCACCTCGTGTCGGACATGGATGGGCAGATGGCTCGTTGGGCCGAGTACTTTGGGCAGTTGTTCACGGTGGACCCTCCAACTGAGCAGCTTCACACCACTGGGTTACAGGCAGTGGATGCCGATCCTCCCATTGACGAAACCGCACCCTCTCTTGTCGAAGTCAGAGAGGCTGTAGCAAAGTTGAGGGGTGAAAGGCAGCTGGTGTTTGTAATATCAGTGCGGAGCTACTCAAAGCTGGGGTGAGGCCTTGATCTGCGGGTTGCATGCTGTCCTGACTGTCGTGTGGCAATCAGGTACCATTCCTGACTGGAAAAGAAGGCTGGTCGTCCCTATCTGGAAAGGGAAAGGGGACCGTCAGGACTGCAACAATTACCGCGGTATTACACTGCTCAGCGTACCAGGCAAGGTGCTTGCCCATCTATTGCTGACACGGATTTGCAGTCATCTGGTGAAGCATCAGAGACCTCAGCAGTCTGGGTTCACGCCTGGTAAGTCAACAACGGACCGTATCCTAGCGCTTCGTGTCCTGGTGGAACGCCGACGTTAGTTTCGACAGGGGATGCTTGCAGCCTATGTTGATCTCAAGAAGGCGTTTGACTCAGTGCATCGTGAGTCACTCTGGGATCTTCTGCGACTTCGCGGGATTCCTGCAAGGACTATTGGTTTGATAACTGGTCTGTATTCTGGGACTGAGAGTGCTGTGAAGTGTGGGGCAGGTGTATCCAGCTTCTTTCCTGTTAATACAAGAGTGAGGCAAGGGTGCGTCCTTGCCCCATTACTTTTCAACGCTTGTATGGACTGGGTATTGGACAAGGTTGTAGATCAAAGTGATTGTAGAGCATCCGTCGGCAACAGCTCACTGATCTTGTTTTTGCCGATGATGCAGTAATCTTTGCCGAGTCGCTGGAGGTCCTGGTGATGGCTCTCGAGGCGCTGCACGAGGAGGCAACGCCTTTGGGACTTGAGGTCTCCTGGCTTAAGACCAAGGTCCAGGTGTTTGGAGACATACTAGATGAAGCAGTACAGTCTGTTCATGCGTGTGGCGAGGACATTGAGATCTTGGAAAGTTTTACATACCTTGGTAGCGCAGTCCATAATGACGGCGGGTCACGTCAAGAAGTCTTACGGCGGATTGGCATAGCCCACGGTGTTATGGACTCGCTCAGTGGAAGTATTTGGCGTTGTCGGTACCTGTGCAAGAGGACAAAGATCCGGATCTTCAAGTCGCTTGTGATCCCTGTTTTACTCTATGGTTGTGAGACATGGACACTAAATAGTGACTTGAAGAGACGAATCAATGCCTTTGGTAATAAGTGTCTTCGCAGAATCATGGGGTATCACTGGGATGATTAAGTGTCAAATCAGCGATTGCACCGTGAGATTGAATCGAGGCCTATTACCTGCATAGTCCATCAGCGCCAACTTCGGCTATATGGGCATGTGGCACGCTACCCTGAAACCGATCCTTCCCATCGGGTTGTATCTGTAAGAGACAATCCGGCGTGGAGGAGGCCAAGGGGGTGCCCACAAGGCTCGTGGCTGGGGCAAGTTGATTTTTCTTGTCAAGAGCTGCTTGGTATGGGAAAGGAGCCTGCATGGGAACTCGCGCGTGGTGACCCCCGGGAGTGGCGTCGTAGGGTGGGCGAGGCGGCGCACTCCCCGGTGTATGCCCCTAATGATTGATTGATGCGCACTGCTGAGCTGTTCCAACCGGGCCAATTGCATGGATGTGTTGAGGCAAGATGTCACAGAGGGTGCTCTGGCCCGCACTAACCTATTGTACTCTTTCTTACACAGTATTATCAAATTACCAGATGATATTTAGGAAAACTGAACATTCCATCATCTTTACGAGACATTACTGCACATCATGAATATAAATAAATTACAGTAAACTATATCTAGAATAAGATAATGAGAGCAAAAAGAAATAGTGTATAAACTTTTTTTTTCTCTTTCACCTTTTCTGATTCAACTCATTCTTCCTGTAATTTTGCTTGCATTAAATTTTTACTCACAGACTCGGAATCAGCACACTTTTCCAATTCTGATGGTATATGACATGTCCCAATGCAAAAATAAGTAGGTGGTAAAAAATTGCAAAAAACATAAAATTGTGACGGAACAGCTTTTTGCCCCGCCATGGCGGTGAGGCACAGTCTGGACGCTGGGGTGTGCATGCAACACATCCACGGCCTCGTGCATCTCTGCACCAGGAAATCGAATCCACAAGCCCTGTCCCTCAGCAGTGTGGACTGGGCTTAAGTTGATTAACAGTGGTGTTCCACATGGGTCTGTCCTATCACCCACGCTCTTTCTATTATTCATTAGTGATCTTTTTTGTCTAACTTCTGATCTTTCTTAAATTTTGGAATGTGGCAATATTGTTTTGTTCAATGCCTCAAAAACTCAATTTCTTCACCTATCTATTCTACACATCATTCCAGATAACTATCCCCTCTTCTTCAATGACATTTAACTGTCCAAATTTTTCACACTAAATATTCTTTGGCAATCCTTTAAGCAAATAAAAAAAATATTCTTTGGCTAACCTTTACTAAAAAACATTAACTGGAAATTTCACATCTCATCTGTTCTTAAGTCAACGTCTATGAAGTTAGGTGTTCTGTGGCGTTAGCGTCAATTTTTATCTCCCCCCAGTGCTCTTCACACGGGCCTCATCCACCCATATATAGAGTATGCTTCTCATATAGCTCTCTTGAACAGGGTAGAGTCAAAAGCTTTTTACCTTAACTTCTCACCTCTGTCTGTCTTCAATATCTCAAAGACCACTGCCATGTTGATTATCTTGCTATCTTCTACCATTATTTTCATGCTCACTGCTCTTCTGAACTTCCTAACTGGATGCCTCCTTCCCCTAACGACCACTTGCTGCAAAATTTCTACTCACTCTCGTTCCTATTCTATCTATCTTACTAATGCAAGAGTTAACCAGCATCTTCACTCTTTAATACCCTTCACTGGCAAACTCTGGAACTCTTCCTTTTTCTATTTTTTCCTCCTTGCTACAACTTATCTAAAGAGAGAAGTGTCAAGACCCTCAAACACTAAATACGCCCTCCCTTTTTGATGTCTCATAATATCTACTTTATGGGGACTGACACTAAGCGGGCTTTTTGTTTTCTTTTTTTCTGCCCATTGTCAGTCCCTTTTGATGCGGGGTAAAAGCGAATGACGTGGAAATATGCTGACACGTCGAGGCATCCCTCAGTCGATATTCCACTGCCATCAATCTGCATTAATTTACCAAAGTATCTTTATTCTATTAAGTCTTAAACCTGAGCACTATTTAGAAAGTAGCTGCAGGTAATTATTTTTACTACTAAAGGCAAAATTAGGCAGAGAACTTCATCTATAAACCTCCCAATTGAAACAAAGATGCCAAACTGATGATTTTGCTTGTGAAACGGAGTCTTAAAGCCAATATTAATGTTACTTTCCTCATGCGGCCTAACATCTTTGTTTGCTCAAATATCTTAGCTAAACTTTTTTTTTTGTAAAAAAAAAAATTGTAAATACTGTTCACTGTAGCGTTTTCAATAGTATTCCATGCATTTTCATGGGGGAGCACAGACTTCTTCTCCTAAGCAATACAAAGCAAGAATGATGTCTATGCTGCTTGGCACTAGAAAACTTTTGAATTAATTGATTGTCACAAAAATGAGTGACGGGGTTGCTATTCCCTGATATACAAAGTGGAAACACTTACCACCATGTCATCTGTAACCTTGACTTTGAGGCAGCTGTTATTGTGGTCATACTTCATCACACATCTTGTCTGTAAAATGGGAAAGTCTTGAGTACATTGACTGGTATAAATGTACACATAAAATAAATAGGTTGACAAGATTTATTGTGCATAGAATAAGACAGTAAGTGTTCATCTTCGTATTCTCCCTAATTTCTCATTTTATGGAATTCAAGGGCAATGTAACCAATAAAAATTCCAAGTTGATTGCGTAATACATTGAAAACCTAAGTTTCAAATTATCAGGGATGGTGCTTCTTGAAAATGGATCAAGGACCAGTGTTGGACCATACAGCCCTCTACAGCAGAGGTTCTCAAACTTTTTGGCCTGCAACCCCTCCAAATAATTGTGAAAGGCTTGCGACCCCCCCTCCCCTCCCCTCCCTTTACCAAAGTATTTCTGACAATCTGACACATTTAATTTTTTTTTTTTCTCTCTCTCTCTTACACACACACACACAAACAAACATAACACCGCGCGATGGTCAGGTTGATAACGTGACGGGCTCCCATTCTGTGGGTAGGCGGTTCGAATCCTCGTGCTCCCGGGGATTTTCACTTGACAAATTCGGGCGGTTACTGTCCCCCTTGAGCAAGGGGATGGGGGTGTGTGTTGTGTGAGGTCCCAGCATTGCCCAAAGATTGGTAATAATGAGCTCCAAGCTCGCATTGAGAGGGTGAAAACTGGCGATCGCGAGCCAGCTCGCGTGGACAAGACACAATGAGTGAATAACATACCCACACATAGGTAGATTCTTATTGCTCCGTATCATAACATTCTAAGTAAAACATATTCGGTAAAACATTATGAATACTTAAATGATACCGTAATCAGTGCAATCTATATCCTATATTCTTACTTTAGACGCATCAAAATAATAAGTAACCTAAATAAAGTTTAGACTTGTGATGTGGACTTGTCATGCATTAACAAGGGTCAGGCGGGAATGATTAAGAGCGTATATATGTACTGGACAGTGAGGGCTTGGCGGAAAGGGAAGGAGGACAAAGGATCAACACATTTCTCGAAGTCAGATTATGTAACTATTTTTTTTTTAGTAATTCCTTATAGCCTAGGAGGGTAAAATCACTGTTTTGTTTTATACTGAAAATAAAAGAATAATGATAAATTATGAATATTGTGTTCTTTAATGCATGTTGCACCTTCTAGAGATCTCGCGACCCCCCAGAAGACTTTCGCGACCCCTAGTTTGAGATTCCCTGCTCTACAGTACTGTGACTCTGTAGGAAGATCCTTAAAAACAAACAACTCTTCTAATCATGGGATTTCACTAAGAATAACATTATCAACAACTCATGAAGTTAGCAATACTGAGTATTTTCAGATGCTCATAGAATACAATTGAAAACTATACTGTGGTGCTACAGTCCATGTAACATTGTGATCATGTCCCGACAAGGTTGACCATTTCAAGGAACACCCACATGCTGCCCATTAACTCTACCTTCGACAGCAAGTACATCGGACAACACAGGGGAGGGGGTGGTGGCAGCATGATCCTCTAGCGGCGTTAATTTAAGGCCACAACTATTTTCTTGCTTGGGCGTCAACGGCGTTAATCTAATGCCTTGCCATTAACCATAATAAATGTCCATAGTAATACCAATTAACCATAGTAACAACAATTTTAGCTGGGTGGTCTAAGGTGGTTACCACACATTGCTCCAAGACAAGACAACACTGCCCAGTGGCTGGGGCACCGTTGGGAACACCGTTATAAGGGATTTGTGAGTTATTGTCTCGCTGTACACCATGCGTTTTTGCTGTCACGAGTTGACTGTGAGCCACCCATACATCCTCCCGTGACCTTGTAACACTGCTGAGTGGATGGAGAAGTGCTGGCGACCATGTTGTTTATGCGCTTTGCATTCTCTTTAGCCCTCTGAAAGCATTCTCTTTAGCCCTCGACCTCTACCTTCACTTAACTTCCTTCACTCTGTACTTCACTTAATTTTTGACAACTAGGACTTGTCTAAGAAACTAATGTTTTGAACTTATCATTCGACAATGACTAGGTCACTTCAAGTGGTAATAAGTTGAAGAAAAAAACTAAAAAGACATGGTAAGTTTAAGCAATAAACACTAAAAAATTAGTAATAATAGCACAAGATAATCCTTCGCTTGTCAAGTAAAAAGGAACGTGAGCATAAACGGATGCAAAAATAGCCCATACACAAATATGTAACTGATAAATCATAAAAATACTGATAAGTCATCACAATGTTTTTTATCTATAAGTGCAATTAAAGATTAATGTGAAATTTGAAAATCATGTACAGTGGTACCTTGACTTACGAGTTTAATTCGTTCATTGATCGAGCTCGTAACTCAATTTGCTCGTATATCAAATCAATTTTCCCCATTGAAATTAATTGAAATACGTACCATTAATCCGTTCCAGTCCTCAAAAAAACACCCCAATTTTTTTACTGTACCTATATGACTGGACTGCACTCACCCTCCGCCATTTGCATTCGCCAGTGTTTATACTCTGTGTATCAGCTGTTGGAAACAGCTGTGGGTGAACTGCCGCTAAACGTACACAGCGCGCCAAAGCATTGTTCGCGACATCATAACACAGCGCTTCCATACGGGAATTCAGAAAATGTACTCTATGGCAGCCTACTGACTTCCGAGAGATATATCTTACATATGGCAGCTTGTTTAAGGCACGGGCAGTCCATCAAGACCGTTGAGGAATGTTCAGATGCCACTTGTCAATTATAGACGAAGCATTTAAAAAAGTATCACCTTCCTTCCCGCGAGTAATTTGAACAGACGCGCATTGGTATAAATATCATTATTTGCATAATGAGTGGCAAGAAAGACCTAACAAAGGAGCAAATTAAAGTTATTGTATCTCTACACAAGGCAGAGAGGCCAGTGGAAGAAATATCAAGGATTGTGGATGTTACGAGATGTGTGCATAAGTGGGTGGAGAGTTTCACGGTGGGTTGGCGGTGTCGCGGCAGCCGCGACACCAGAACATTATAAGTGGCCAGGGCGAGGATGTAAATCCTCAGCAAGCACCCTAAATGTCATGAAACGTCAAGTGGATGCCCATCCTCAATTAAGAGCAAGAAAAATATTGCGATATGACTTTTACATCCTCGCCCTGGCCACTTATAATGTTCTGGTGTCGCGGCTACCGCGACACCGCCAACCCACCGTGAAACTCTCCACCCACTTGTGCACACATCTCCTCGTATAGCCCCTTCGGGGCTTACATATGGCATATAATGTTGTTAATCTCTCTTCGTTTGGAATTATTCCAGATGAATACCGAACTCACTTTGGAAGACGGAACAATTTTTTTCTGGTGAGTTTTGAAGTGTTTTGAATTACTCTGCTAACCGTTTCCGATGCAATTTTTTTGTTTTCTAGTTAGATAAAGGTTAGGTTTGTTAGGTATAGGTTCAGGTAAAGGTTAGGTTAGGTATAGGTTCGGTTCTTCTTTTTTTTCTTTTTTTTTTTACAAATCACACACACACACACACAGTGATTTGTGACAGACGGTTAGCAGATTCAATCAAAACTCATGAAAACTCGCCAGAAAAAAAATGTTTCGTCCACCAAAGGGAGTTCCGTGTTCATCTGGAAATTTACCCTTCGTTTTCCCTCTATCGAAAGTAAGAGCACACCGTCGTGTTCAAGAGAAGTTTGATTATAATGGACAAGGACTTCGCGGTCGTTTTCAGAGACACGGAATATTTTTTCCTGGCCTACAATAGGTGCTTTTTCTAATGGAGATAGTTTTATTTTGCGCAAACCCATAGTTAAAAAAAAAAAAAAAAAACGAATTTTATGGTACCGTTTCCATTAAAAACACTATCTCCATCAGAAAAAGCACTAAAACTTGGCCTTGAAAAATTAGTCAGGGTCTTATAGGTTTTAATGAGACCTAACCTAACCTTATAGGTTTTAATGAAACCTATAAGGTTAGGTTAGATATACATTGTGGTTAAGGTTAGGTTAGGTTTCATTAAAACCTTTAAGGTTAGGTTTGGTTTCATTAAAACTTATAAGGTTAGGTTTCATTAAAACCTTTAAGGTTAGGTTAGGTTTCATTAAAACCTATAAGGTTTGGTTTCATTAAAACCTATGAGACCCTGACTAATTTTCCCCGGCCAAGTTTTTGTGCTTTTTCTGATGGAGATAGTGTTTTTAATGGAAACGGTACCATGAAATTCGGTGGTGATCTTTTTTTTTTTTAATGGGTTTGCGCAAAATAAAACTATCTCCATTAGAAAAAGCACCGGTTATAATGGACGAGAATTTCACATTCGCTACAGACCTTATTACTCAAGTTTTCTGTTATTTTTTTGCTCAGTATACTGTACACTGTTCCTCTACTTGCGCTTAATATACAAAAATGATGTATATATTGGAATTATCCTTTTGTTGTCACGCGCAGACAGACGCACCCTCCTCCATTAAACTCCAATTGGACGCTGACCCAGTCTGACCCACGGAGGCATGCAAGTGAGGCGACCTAGGATATTTCTCGTGGATCAGATTTCACACCTCGCGAGTGTAGCCAATCAGAGCAGCTACAATTAGCCAATGACAAGCGCGCAAATTTTTTCCTCAGCCAATCAGGCACACTAATATAATAGCCAATCAAAGGCTATTATAATTTTCAAGCGGCCAATCATAGGCTCTTAATTAAAACAAAGCTTCTAAATTTGTATCAGCCCTCGGCCTCATAGTCAGTTGGCTACTTGAAATGATGGGGTGTATAGGGTAGGGTGTTCAGCGACTGAAGTCAGTATCATCCAATTATACCTTAACAAAGACCAAGAGGCTCTGAAAGTATTTGAAGAACACGGTGTCATACCAATTAAGAGAAAGTGTGCTAACTGCAGGCGTGAGCTGTCTTTGACGAAAAATGGACGTGGTTTTCACTGCAGTAAACGACTAAGCCACAATCCGAAGTCAGAGCGTGAAATACGATGCGATTTCTATGTTTCACGTTTGAAAGGAGCGTGGCTGGAAAAAGTGAAGCTCTCCCCAAGTGTGAACTTACTTTTTATAAACGCCTTCTTGAGGAAGTTTTACACTCAGCAGTACTTCCGTGCAGTACTGGCACTGTGAGAGATGGCTACGAGTTGTGTGTTGGTCCCCATGGCTCCGGTACCGGAAACACCAACAGTTCCCTGCTTCTGAACTTTGCAAGGTCCAGAAGGTTGAGAATTGCAGGTTCTTGGTATCAGAGACCAGAGCTGCACCGCTGGACATGGTATAGTAATGCCGGAGGGGTAGCTAAGGAGATCGACCACATCCTCGTTAGTACTCGTTGGAGGATCCTCCAGAACTGCAGGGTTTACCGGAGTGCTGAGTTCTTTGGAACAGATCACAGGCTTGTTGTTGCTACACTTAAGTTTCATGTCAAGTCCAGAAGAATTTCAAGAGGTAACCATACTGTGTTTCATCTTGAGAAACTGAAGGACTTGACATGTGCTCATGAGTATGCGGTGGCAGTCTCAAATCGGTTTGATGTGCTCGGTGCTCCCGGGGATCCTGTAGAACTGTGGGATACCTTCAAACGTGAAACTCTACAGGCTGCCAAGGAGTGTATTGGGGAGCGCCCGAGGTCAAGGCGTGGTTTTGTCTATACGGAGACGCTGGAGAAAATCGAGGAGAGTCGCGCTGCCAGGCTGGCTGGGAACCGGGACCAGCACAGGGCTCTGTCACGCCGGACTAGAACCCTCCTGAGGAGAGACAAGGAGAGGTATGTCAGGAGTCTCGCTGAGGATGTCGAGGGTCATTTGAACGCTAATGACCTCCGACCCGCCTACCGAGCCCTGAAGAAGCTCCGTTCCAAGTCTCCTTCTCGGGCGAGTGCTATTCGAACAGCAGATGGGCACCTCGTGTCGGACATGGATGGGCAGATGGCTCGTTGGGCTGAGTACTTTGGGCAGTTGTTCACGGTGGACCCTCCAACTGAGCAGCTTCACACCACTGGGTTACAGGCAGTGGATGCCGATCCTCCCATTGACGAAACCGCACCCTCTCTTGACGAAGTCAGAGAGGCTGTAGCAAAGTTGAAGGGTGGAAAGGCAGCTGGTGTTTGTAATATCAGTGCGGAGCTACTCAAAGCTGGGGGTGAGGCCATGATCCGCGGGTTGCATGCTGTCCTGACTGCCGTGTAGCAATCAGGTACCATTCCTCCTGACTGGAAAAGGGGGCTGGTCGTCCCTATCTGGAAAGGGAAAGGGGACCGTCAGGACTGCAACAATTACCGCGGTATTACACTGCTCAGCGTACCAGGCAAGGTGCTTGCCCATCTATTGCTGACACGAATTCACAGTCATCTGGTGAAGCATCAGAGACCTCAGCAGTCTGGGTTCACGCCTGGTAAGTCAACAACGGACCGTATCCTAGCGCTTCGGGTCCTGGTGGAACGCCGACGTGAGTTTCAACAGGGGATGCTTGCAGCCTATGTTGATCTCAAGAAGGCGTTTGACTCAGTGCATCGTGAGTCACTCTGGGATCTTCTGCGATTTCGAGGTATTCCTGCAAGGACTATTGGTTTGATAACTGGTCTGTATTCTGGGACTGAGAGTGCTGTGAAGTGTGGGGCAGGTGTATCCAGCTTCTTTCCTGTGAATACAGGAGTGAGGCAAGGGTGCGTCCTTGCCCCATCACTTTTCAACGCTTGTATGGACTGGGTATTGGACAGGGTTGTAGATCAAAGTGATTGTGGAGCATCCGTCGGCAACACCAAGATCACTGATCTTGTTTTTGCCGATGATGCAGTAATCTTTGCTGAGTCGCTGGAGGTCCTGGTGATGGCTCTCGAGGCGCTGCACGAGGAGGCAAAGCCTTTGGGACTTGAGGTCTCCTGGCTCAAGACCAAGGTCCAGGTGTTTGGAGACTTACTAGATGAAGCAGTACAGTCTGTTCATGCATGTGACGAGGACATTGAGATCTTGGAAAGTTTTACATACCTTGGTAGCGCAGTCCATAATGACGGCGGGTCACATCAAGAAGTCTTACAGCAGATTGGCATGGCCCACGGTGTTATGGACTCGCTCAGCGGGAGTATTTGGCGTTGTCGGTACCTGTGCATTAGGACAAAGATCCGGATCTTCAAGTCGCTTGTGATCCCTGTCTTACTCTATGGTTGTGAGACATGGACACTAAATAGTGACTTGAAGAGACTAATCAATGCCTTTGGTAATAAGTGTCTTCGCAGAATCATGGGGTATCGCTGGGATGATTACGTGTCAAATCAGCGATTCCACCGTGAGACTGAATCGAGGCCTATTACCTGCATAGTCCGTCAGCGCCAACTTCGGCTATATGGGCATGTGGCACGCTACCCTGAAACCGATCCTTCCCATCGGGTTGTATCTGTAAGAGCCAATCCGGCGTGGAGGAGGCCAAGGGGGCGCCCACAAGGCTCGTGGCTGGGGCAAGTTGATGTTTCTTGTCGAGAGTTGCTTGGTATGGGAAAGGAGCCTGCATGGGAACTCGCGCGTGGTGACCCCCGGGAGTGGCGTCGTAGGGTGGGCAAGGCGACGCGCCCCCCGGCGTATGCCCCCAATGATTGATTGAGTACTTCCAGACAAACTTTGGCCTCGCTGAAAAGACAGTGGTGGACTGGAAGAGCTTCTGTGGTGAGGTGTGCGAGAAGTGGCTGGACGACCAGCAGCCAATCGGTGGCCCGGGGATAGTGGTGGAAATTGATGAGTAAATTCGGCAAGCGTAAGTACAATCGCGGCAGATTAGTGGATGGAGTGTGGGTTTTTGGGGGCATAGACAGGGAGACAAAGCGGCGCTTTATTTTCCCTGTGGAGCAAAGAGACGCTGCTACCCTCATTCCCCTGTGCCAAAAATACATCCTCCCTGGGTCAATAATATACAGTGACTGTTGGAAAGCCTATAGTGGCCTCAGCGACCAGGGATATACACACAGAGTCGTGAACCACTCTAAGAACTTTGTGGATCCAGTGACGCGGGTACATACCAACAATATCGAACGGCTCTGGAAAGACATTAAGAGCTGGGTTCTCAGAGCTGGCAACAAAAAAGACCACTATAGGCAGTACTTCGCCCGATACTTGTTCTGCCACAGTCACCAAGACCCAACCACCATCTTCCATCACTTCCTATGGGAAATCGCTCGCTGCTACCCACCACCTCAGTAGGTAAGAGTGTTAAGCAGGGGCGTATTTAGGATCTTGAAACATTGGGGGCTGAGCCCAGCCAAGAGATCTTTACATTTTTACAGGATAATGTTCAATTTATTTATGAGTATAATGAATATAAGAATATAAAAAAATGCACTTCTGTTAACTCTGTGTCTTGTCCATCTGATATTCTCTTCTTCACCTCTCCAAAAGGTCTTTTGGTGTCTCCTCTGTCATGCACTCCTCATCTCCTCTGTTCTCTCCTCCTGTTATCTCCACCTCTCTCATGTCCTGCTCATAAAAAGGATGCCATCAGCATACGCTAAGTAACATCTAACCAAATATTCTAGTTTTTTTACAAAATTTGAGGTGGCCCAGTCAGAGAATCTTATGTTTGAGAAAAAAAATATAATAATAATAAAAAAATAAAAAAAGGTATATGAGATCCATAGTCATAAAACATTCGGGCTAAGCCCCCCCCCAATTGCCAGAGCATAACTACGCCAATGGTGTTAAGGTTAGGTTAGGTATATTTTGTGGTTAAGTTAGGTAGGTTAGGTTAGGTATACTTTGTGGTAAGTTAGGTTAGGTTAGGGTATACATTTGTGGTTAGATTAGGTTAACTGTGGTTAGGTTAGGTATACTTTGTGGTGGAACAGTGATTCGGGCCGCAGTTGTAATCAGGCCGCCTATATTAAATGCATACAAGCATGGCATTTATGCATAACCGTATAGGTTTAATGAAACCGAAACCTAACCTTAAACACAAAGGTAGACCAACCCTAACCTAACCTTACCACAAAGTTATACCTAACCTAACCTAACCTTAACCACAAAGTAACCTAACTAACCTAAACTAAACACAAAGTATACTAACCTAACCTAACTTAACCACACATATTACTGTCTGCGGGTATGCATGCTACTATAGGCTGGCATGTTCAAACTGCGGCCCGAATCAACGGATACCCTTTGTGGGTAGGTTAGGTAGTGTCGAACGGGGTAACCCGTCCTTCCAACGGACATATTCGGCCGCCATCTTTGCTTTGGTGTTTGTTTTTTTATAAATAAGAGGTAAAAGTTTTGAATATCCCAGTAGTAAAACAACCATTTTAAACATTTCTAGTATTAATATGAATATGAATATCTATATGCACTTTGAACCGAGGGAACCAAATAGAAAATGAGTAAAATGACAGCAAAAACAAGTTCGGCAATTTGTTTACAAATCAGCTGATTGGCGAAACTTCATGGGATTCAAATACGAGACGGAGTAAATTCTTGTAAATAAGCGTATACAGGGAGTGTCCCGTATACGAGCATTCGGTATACGCGAATTCGATGATACGAGATGTGTAAATTAGGGTCCTTTCAATATCGAGATTGAACATCCAATGATATGACATTCAAACTGAATGAGTAAAATTATCAAGTTCAAAATGCGCGCCCTACCACTCGCGGGCTGGACAAAGGGGGATTTGGTTGAACCCAGTTGAGGTCAACCCTAGCAAGCCGTGACGTGAAGGGTATTAAGCATATGGCGCGGCCTGAAATTTAGGGTAATTAGCAGGTGTACGTGAAGTGTGGGAGGTGTATATCCAGCTTCTTTCCTGTGAATACAGGAGTGAGGCAGGGGTGCGTCCTTGCCCCATCAATTTTCAACGCTTGTATGGACTGGTATGGACAAGGTGAGATCAAAGTGATTGTGGAGCATCCGTCGGCAACACAAGATCATGATATGTTTTTGCCGATGATGCCAGTAATCTTTGCTGAGTCGCTGGAGGTCCTGGTGATGGCTCTCGAGGCAGCTGCACGAGGAGGCAAAGCCTTGGGACTGGAGGTCTCCTGACTCAAGACCAGGTCCAGGTATTTGGAGACTTACTAGATGAAGCAGTACCGTCTGTTCATGCGTGTGGCGTCTGTGGCGAGGACATTGAGAATCTGGAAAGTTTACATTACCTTGGTAGCGCAGTCCATTAATGACGGCGGGTCACGTTAAAGAAGTCTTACGACGGATTGGCATAGGCCCCGGTGTTATGGACTCGTAGAGGGAGTATGCGTGTCGGTACCTGTGCAGGGGACAAAGATCCGGTTCTTCAAGTCGCTTGTGATCCCTGTCTTATCTATGGTTGGGACATGGACACTAAATAGTGGACTTGAAGAGATGAATCAAGGCCTTGGTAATAAGGAGTCTCGCAGAATAGGGTATCGCTGGGATTGATTACGTGTCAAATCAGCGTTTGCACCGGAGACTGATCGAGGCCATACCTGCACAGTCCGTCAGCGCCCAAATTCGGCTATATGGGATGTGCACGCTACCCTGAAAACCGATCCCTACCATCGGGTTGTATCTGTAAGAGACAATCGGCGTGGAGGAGGCCAAGGGGGCGGCCACAAGGCCGTGGCTGGGGCAAGTTGATGTTCTTGTCGAGAGCTGCTGTATGGGAAAGGAGCGAGACTGCATGGGAACCGGCGTGGTGACCCCCGGGAGTGCGTCGTAGGGGGGCGAGGCGGACGCGGCCCCCCGGCGAGCCCCAATGATTGATTGAGCAGGTGGTACGGCACCAACATGGGACCGCAGTCAGGTCACCCTAAGCAAGGCGTGACCTGAGGGTAATTAAGCATATGGCGCGGCCTGACCTTTAGGGGAATTAGCAGGTGGCGGCCAAACCTGGACCACTTACCTTCTCTTGTATCACACGGCGTTCCCTACATTACAATGTCTTTTGCTGTTATGCATGTTTATGTTTAATTAATGTGCATTATGTTATTTGTGTGCATTCTCTTTCAGAATGCTTTTCTACAGAATAGGTAGTACAGTGTGGGTATATAGCCGCTTGTTGGTGTTGTTTGCTATAGTTTATTTAGCGTGAAAACATCTTTATTTTTCAATTGCGGGTCCTAGAACCAAACCTATATGTTACCATTAGTTATGTGTTTTCGTACAATATTTCGCTTTACGAGACCGGTGGAACTAAACTGCTGTACTTCGGACCTCCTGTAAGTGCTTTTCCTCTACTTAACATGAACATATCAGAATCTCTATCTTGACTAATTTTCGTATGATCAATGCCAGTTTGGGTCCATATTTACCCCGGTGACAAAAACCTGGGGGGTAAATTGGTCCCAGTGTAAGTACCCTCACGGCATTATCACGAGTGAGGATAAACTGCTTATTTGCACTTGTTACTTTCATTTAGGTGTTGCCTGCTATATGGAATTAGTTTAAGGTGCTAGTATATAAATTAAGGGTAAATTTTTACTCAAGGACCAGAAATTCTTACACAATTGGAGTATGATTCTGTTTACCTTAATGGATACGGTAAAGTGCAGTTTCAATCAATACTCCTATAAACCAATATCTCCCGACATAACTGGGGGGCTATGCCACCCATACTCCTGCTAGTTAACTAACCGAACATGGCGTATGTATTACGTAACCTAACGGTATCTATTTTACATAGGACTGAAATCCTACACAATTGGTGTGGTTTCTGTTTACATTATTGGATTCTAGGAAACATTCTCTCTGAGTTTCCGTCGCAAATCATTACTTGGATATAATGACATGTTGTTCATAGGAGGCGAGAGCCAAGTGTTTACGTGCACTCACTCTTCTTCCTCTTGTGACTGCATCGGCTCTGTTCTTCCCTACGCCGCGGACACTTTAAGCAGATTTACTTTAGTTTCGAGGTTAAAGCGGGGTTAGGTTAGATTGAATTAGGTTAAGTGCGTCCAAAAGGGGGTTAGGTTAGTTAAATTTTCATATCTCCTATACCAATCGGATCCTTCCTATTAAAAACATCTTATATCTCCGAAAGAAGTGCCTTGGACGGAAGCTCATAGAGAACGTTGCTTAAAATCCAATATGACAAACAAACGCTACTCCCGAGAATGTAGAGAATTCGCTCCTAGTGTAAAAATTTACCAACATAACTCACTGGGGGTTTCGCCCCCATACCCCCCTTGTGCTATTTGTCATTTCCGCTGCTGTTGTAGGGGTTCGAAATATCCTTATGATGAAACGAAAAGTTTAGGATTTTAAAACCACCCAGCATGTATTGGTTTAAATACACTTATACCAGGGATTCTAAGAAACATTCTCTCTATGAGCTTCCTCCGCAAATCACCTTTGGAGATATAAAAATATTTTTTCTAGTGAAGGAGAGGTATAGAAGATATGAAAATTAAATACCGTATGCGGCGCATAAGACGACACCCCTTTTTATAAGGTAGGTTTGTAGAAAAACAAAATCATGATGTTTTTGAGGGGAACAAATTTCGTTTAATTTATCAGTTATTAAAAAAAAAAAGGATTTGTAGGGGAAAGCAAATGATTATGAGCATGTACCAACTACATATTCACAGTGCAGTGAATGTGAATGAAAAAAATTATTACATATGTTAAAATGTTAAGGAATGACAGGGTAGTCAAACATCGGTATAATATATGCCAGGGATGGCCCCACGATTGATTATTCTAATATTTGCTACATGACATATAGCTTTGGGTTAATGTGTAGGTAGCCTTTGTTGCTTTTCTGCTATGGTTAGACTTTGTGAATATTGAAATATAGAATTGGTATATTTTGTTAGTGGACTCCAAACGTCCTAGAACTCTTACCTAATCATCGTGTAGAGTTTCTCCATTCTGAGTATTTTGAGCCCCATTTCCCATGGCGCAATTGAATTAATAATGGCATTACACGTAGTACCGAAAAATCTTCTACCGTTATTCAGCCAGAAAGTTGTTAGGTTAAATAAGATTAGGTTAGGTTAGAGGTGGGTTTGTAGTAACAAGATATAGAGAAAAAACTGTATATTACCAATAATATGGCAGTATGAAGCGTAGCAATGTTTGCGGGCGGACCTGTATGGGGCAGGTGCCCCCGTCCCCACACACACATTTAAAACAAAACATTGGATGTCCGACAAAAACCGAGAGCCAGATTAATTCAAACAACATCAAAACTAGGTTCAAGGAGACTAAGTCGGCTCGAAAATCGGTGGTTGCCCAATAAAAAATATTACGAAGTATTTAGGATAACACTTTCTGTAAGGGTAGCCATCTCTACCTTGTGGTAGTGTATGAATGTTAAAGGGCACCGCTGTCGGGATCGACGATATTTGCCTGGTTGACACCTATGAATATACACAGTCATGAGGGTTGATTAGTCTTCTTCAGGAAGGTACAGTGAAGGACTGGTTCACCCTCTGAAATCACGCGCGTTCCGTCAGCCGTGCCTTGTATTCCACTATTTGTCACGGTTCTTCATTTTCGGCAGTCCGCTCACCCTCTAAGCCAGTGGTTAAACCTTGGTTCGATCGACCCAGGGTTCGGTCAGCCAGTCCCAGGGGTTCAGCGAAGGCCCTCTGAAAAACATTGCAATTTTTCTGTTATTGTAATTCCAGATTATTCACCAGAGTAAATTATACGCGAAATTAACGTAATTAACGAAAATTTAAGCAGCGCGGAGGAGGGAATCACGTGTGGTGTGTATAAGTGCGTGTGCTCGCCCGCCTCTTAATTCCGAGCAGTGGCGTATACGTATAGGAGGGGGGGGCATGGCCACGTTTTGCCATTGCATATCAAATTAGTGCAATATATCCCTCCTAAGGCCTCAAAATCCCCATAAAAATGCTTGATTAAAAAAAAAAATTCCTGACCCCTCCTCAGACCCCCAGCTGTAGAGACAATCTGATTCACCTCTGCGCCCCACATCCTTCCGAAATCTACATGTGTGCACGCTTCAAGAAGTTCTTCCTTCTATTATTCAAATTTACACCTGAAATTTCTTATATGAAAATGATTTCTTCATTTGGAAGTTATTTCTCTTGAATTTTTGTATTAATCTTCTTTATTGCTTCCCATATATGAGGGGTTCGGCCAGTGTGTGGAGGTTTTCGTTAGGGTTCGGCGCCTCTGAAAAGGTTAAGAACCACTGCTCTAAGCAGACATGGTGCCTCAGAGGCTATGGCTGAAGAAATTTGCATTAATAGCACTTCTGGTGGAAGAGAGAGGAGTTGAACTCAAAAGACACAGTTTTGGGTAATAAAGCTTGAGAAAAACTATAATTATCATCACGTGCACAGTCTCATTACGTTAAAATATTTCTTCCCAGAAACCGTTACGTTACAGGACGGGGGGGGATGTGTATTGGAGCCGGACCGACGGCGCACCGTTAGTTGTAAAAGGTCTATTTGTTTGATGTAAGAAAATTCAACGGATGTGAGGAAACACGGTGCGTGTCACCATGGATGGTAGTGTGATTCGCCTTGAGGCGGACGGTGTGGCGCCGTGATGGGTCTTGTCTTGGTGGCACCGTGTGAAGGCTTTTGTCCCGTCACATCTACCGTGCAGCCTTTTTACTAGCACTATTCATACAGGTTCCTTATCCGTAGAGGTACAGGGGTGAGGATGAGGGTCGAGAGTACAAAGCCTATGCTGTCTCCTACCCACCTGCTTACCACTGTAGCGGCGCCTAACACAAAACTCAACAACACACCTGCATCGACTTAGGCCACCCCCCCTTCTGGGTCCAGGATTAGGGGTGCCTGGGAAGGACCTGACTGCCTCGCGACACAAGGCAACACTAGCCAGGTAGTCAGTCAGCCACAGGGACACAAATAGACACACACGCCGCACACCTCTTATCCCACGTGGTACAATGACTCGCTGCAAATAAAACTACAAAGCCACGACGCCCTTTCCCATCCTGGTGTGTATAGACAGACTCCCCAAGATACTACACCTTCCTCTACCGCTCACACTAAAAAACAAACGTTGACCGCTCTTTGATTAACTAGTCCATTTCTTAAACAATACTCAAGTCCAGCGAAAATCCATCACCATTTTCTGACCGCCTTCTATCATCTCTTCCAACTGTTGCGTCAACTCTGTGTTAAGGGACTAAATCGAATATGCGGGATGTTTGTCTTTCAGGGTGCGGGGATGAGAAGGTAATGACCATGGTGGGTGCGCGGAGGGCGGTCACCGACTGAAGAACCAGGTGAAGGGCAGACCGAGATATCAGACGTTTACAATGGAGAGCAGCAGCGGTGGTTGGATGATGTTACATCTGACACGGCCATCTGGCAGCAACAATCGCTATTTTTTCTTCCCCTTTGTGCTCCCTCCCCCCCGCCCCCTGGTGCCCAGCTTTGTTTTCTCTGAAACTCCAACCTTTTCTTAGTATTATGCATTACTTTGGATAACACAGTACAAATTTGTGTCAGTGGACTCACTGCTCAACACAGATCACTCCAGACCCTGTAGTTAATACACCACGGCTTTTCTGCATTCTTCTGCCGACTCCATGCGCTTAATATGGCCGCATTAGACGCAGGGTGAACTTGGAATTCCTTTTTAAGGGGAAAAACGAGTCTTATGCGCGCAAATACGGTAACCTAACCCAACTTTGACCACTAACCTAAACCCTATCTAACCCCCGTTTTAAGCTCCTAAACTAAAGCCCCAATCCTCATTAAAAAAGTGTCCATGGCAAGGTAAGAACAGAGGCGATGCAGGTCCAAAAGAGGAAGAGTGAGGCGGACGAAACACTGTCTCTCGCTCTCTATAAACAACATGTCATTATTCTCCAAAAGTGAGTTTTGTGCGGAAGCTAATAGAGAATGTTCCTAGAATTCCAAGAAGGTAATCGAAACCAACACTCCCAATTGTGTAGGGAATCTGGCCCTAGGTAAAATAATACTAAAATAAGTAACAATTGCCTAGAATTATAAGAAAAATAACATAGGACCAGAAAAAAGAAGAAAAGGACTAGGAACTCAAAGCTGGAACCCAAACGTGTGCGACTATGTGCGTGTGGCATCTTTTCGCCTCCCACAGAGAATGTGAAGAACAGCTCACATAATGTTGATAGTGGTCTATGGGCATGTAGGAAACATTGTTCAGTTTGGAGTTTTGTCAAATTTGATTTTATATATATATATATATATATATATAATATATATATGACCGATTACCCATAGTGTAAACAATGCGGGGTCGCACTTCGCAGTGTAGAGAACAGGAGCTATAATGGAAATTTGTTCAAACTTAATGACATATAGGTAGTGACCCTCCTATGATTGTATTAAATTTTGTTTTGTTTATTCAATAGATATGGAAACTATCTTTCACAGTTTGTCAAAACCAGACCAAATACCCCGGTCGGCCACAATACTTGTGGTTACGTTTAGGTTAGGTTTCAGTAAAACCTATAAGGTAGGTTAGGTGTATTAAAGCTTATAAGACCCTGACAAATTTGGTATAATTCTAGTGTTTGCCAAACTCCCCCTTTGACCAAATAGCATGGGGACCTGGGAATGCGGACATTTGGCGGGTACATAATATGCGTCGCAACCACAAGTTTTGAGTTAGGGGTGTTGTAAAATTCCCTAGACTAGGGAAAATTTTTGGATTTCTTCAGAGTCCAGAGACGTGTGAACCTGACCGATCGTCACGATAATGATTGGACCGAAGTGTCGAGAACCCGTCAAACTCCCGCTAGCCGAGCTCTAGGTATATATTGTTTAGGTTAGGTTATATTTGGCTAGGTTAGAGGTAAATATTTGGTAGTAGGTTAGATTTGGTTAGGTTAGTTAGGTCAGATTTGGTAGGTTAGGTTGCTTAGGTTAATTTGGTTAGGTTAGGTTAACTAGGTTAGATTAGCTTATCGGTGGGTAATCACCGCTAGGTTAGGAATTTGGTAGCAAATTACCCTATATCTAATAAATTACCCTAGTGAACTGATAAATTACCCTAGATCTAGGGTATAAACTCCAAAAATTACGTTGCTCCGACGCATTATTTGTTCGCCACCCAAAAACCCCGCATTCCCCCAGGTCCCCAAGCTTGTTTGGGGGAAGGGGGAGAGTATGGGCAAACACTAGAATTTTACCCAAATTTTTCCCGGCCAAATTTTAGTGTTTTTTATGATGGATTAATTTATTTTTTTCGAAAATTTTATTTTTGCGCAAAATAAAACTATCTCGGTTAGAAAAAGCACCTATTTTATGCAAGGAAATTTTTTTTTTTTCTCGAAAACTATGGTTTTGCGCAAAATAAAACTATCTCCATTAGAAAAAGCACCTGTTTGTCAGCCAGGAAAAATAGTAGTTGTCTCTGAAAAAGACCGCGAACTCCGTCCATTATTTACAAAAAGCACACAAAAGAAAAAAAAAATATTGTAGGCCAGGAAAAAATGGTCGGTGTCTCTGAAAACGACCGCGAAGTCCTCGTCCATATGATTATTACCAAAGTTTTTCTATAACATGGCAAAATTTTTGTTTACACTTGATTGAAAATTCTAATAAAAACTATTAGACAACTATGTCATTTCTTGTATTAAAGTTTTGAAGGTTAAGCGAAGTGGATTAATACTACACAGTATACTGAGCAAATAATATAAAAAAACGTAAGTGGTAACGGCGCAGTTCTCGTCCATTATAACTCTACTATATTCCCAACTATGTAGGGAATTCTGGTCCTAGTGTAAAATTATACCGAAACAACTTCTATGTGTACGAAACAAATTGTGTACGAACTGACTGCACTCCCTGCTAGCTACCTGTGTACCCCCATCTCTGTGTGCCAGGTGTTATTACCTTCATGGGCGCATTGAGGTACACACGTTCAGCTGCTTTCTCGAAGTCGTCAAAGGACTCAATGTACACCATGGTGGCGGGAGGGCGCGGGACACACACATACACACTAGTCTAGAGTGGCAGCTGAGTCTGAGCTGACCTCCCTCGCCTCACCGCCTGTAGCCTGTCTCGCCTGCTGCCTGCCTGTCCCAACGTTGTCTTGGTCTTGGTGACGTGACGATCTTAACCCTGAGAAATGACAGAGCGAAAAGATTAGTCCTTATATCGGCAGCCCCTGTACATAAGACAAACACTAAAGGCTGATTCACATTGAGCCTTTTTCGGCATTTTTGTAGACAGAGAAGTCGATCTCTTGCGGATTAGTACGGAGATTACGTTCACACACGCAATTCGTTTAGGTCGACAAATCTTCTTCTTCTTCTTCTTCTTGTGACCTTTTCTGCTCTTAGTATCGCTTTATACCGCTAAGATAACAGTGAAGTCGCCAGTCAAAGTTTTTTGTTATTTACGAGTTTGGTGGCGTAATACTTACATTTGTACATCCATGATTTCAGGAAAGTTAGAAGGGTTCTATCGGAAAGTCTGTTTCATTTGGGTCTCATCTGTGTCATATTAGGGCTATAAATGGAAACAATGACGAAAAATAAAACCGAGTGGCGACCCACTATCCACTACAGTAAAGTCGCCAGCTAGTATTTTAACCCAACGTTGAGTCGCCGCCACTCGGGGGAATTCAGGGAAATTTTTTTCTAATCTTTTTTTTTTAGAGTTTTTTTTCTTATTTTTTTTTATTTTTTATTTTTTCCTTTTTTTAATTTTCTATTTATTTTTAAAAAAAAAAACCATTAAAATTAAAAAAAAAAATAACAGTAAAATTATAAAAAAAAAAAATTAAAAAAAAAAAAAAAAAAAATAATAAAAAAAAAAAAAAAAAAAAACAAAAAAAAAAAAAACAAAAAACAAAAAAAAATAAAAAAAAAAAATACAAAAAAAAAAAAAAAAAATAAAAAAAAAAAAAAAAAAAAAAAAAAAAAAAAAAAAAAAAAAAAAAAAAAAAAAAAAAATAAAAAAAAAAAAAAAAAAATAAAACATAAAAAAAAAATAAAAAAAAAAAAAAAAAAAAACAAAAAAAAAAAAAAAAAAAATAAAAACAAAAAAAATTTTTTTTTTTTTTGAGGGCGTTTTTTTTTTTCTCTTTATTGTTTTTTTTTCATCTTTTTTTTTTCTTTTACTTTTTTTTTTTGTTTAGTTTCTTTTGTGTTTTTTGTTTTTTTTGTTTTTTTTTTTTTCTTTGTTGTTTTTTTTTTTTCTTTTTTTGTTTTTCTATATTTTTAGTTTTTTCGAGTTTTTTTTGTCCTTTTAAGTTAATTTTTTTTTTGTTTTTTTTTTTTTATTTTTTTTTTTCACACTTTACTTACACACTTTTTTTTCACTTATTTTATTTTGCTTTTTTTTTGTTTTTGTTTGTTTATTTTCTTTTTTTATATTTTTTCGTTTTATCTTTTTTTCTTTTTTATGTTTTTTTTCTTTTTATCACACTTTTTTAGTTTTTTTTTTCTTTTTTTTTTTTTTGTTTGTTTTTTTTTTGGTTTATTTTTTTTTTGTTCTAGAAGCTTAGAAGGTAAAGTAAAACCAAGTATCTATATATATTGCTGCGAAGATGCTTGGCTATATAAAAATTACCTTCTGCCAACGTGAAAATAAAAGTTATTCAAGTTTGAAGATTGCAAAAGTCTGTGTCCTGTCGCCCGAAAGGCTACGTTTACTGTCTGTCATCGCGCGAAGAAAAAACGTGAGAGCAAATGCGCAAACAGTTTATATTTGCAGATACAAACAGTCAAAAACAACGCTGAAACAGGGTAGATTATACAGTCATGATATAAACTACTGTGTTAACATCTGCAGTGGCACATAAACATCAGTTAGTGATGCTATAATTCGAATATATGGCGCCGGGCGACTTCAACTGCAGGTGGCGACTTCACTGTTTCTACGGTAGAGACCTTAATATAGGCTCTTCCATTTGTGCCAAAGTTGCAGAACCAGTTCTTTCAGTTCAGGGTTGGGTTTGTTCAGGGTTGGGTTCGCGTGTCACAAATGGAACGCAAAAAACCCGTTTTTTGTTACAAACATATCAGATGGCGAGTGCCAATTTAAGAGAGAGAGAGAGAGATAACGAGAGAGAGAGAGCGATAACGAGATGAGAGAGAGATAACGAGAGAGAGATGATACCGAGAAGAGAGCGAGATACACGAGAGAGAGAGAGAGATAAAGAAGAGCAGAGAGAGAACGAAGAGGAGAGATACCGAGAGAGAGACGAGATAGCGAGAGAGGAGAGATATAACGAGAGAGAGAGAGATAACGAGAGAGAGGAGATACAGAGAGAGAGCGAGATAAAGAGAGAGAGAGAGAGAAGAGAGAGAGAGAGAGAGAGAGACGAGAGAGAGAGAGAGAGAGAGAGAAGATGAGAGAAGAGAGAGAGAGGAGGCGAGAGAGAGAGAGAGAGATAACGAGAGATAAAGGAGAGAGAAGATAACAGAGAGAGATAAACGAGAGAGAGAGAAACAAGAGAGAGTAACGAGAGAGAGAGAGAGAGAGGAGAGAGAGAGAGAGAGAGAGAGAGAGAGAGAGAGAGAGAGAGGAACGAGAGAGAGAGAGATGTATGATGCACTAACGAGAGAGAGAGATAACGAGAGAGATAACGAGAGAGATAACGAGAGAGAGAGATAACGAGGAGAGAGATAACGAGAGAGAAGATAACGAGAGAGAAGAGAGAGAGCGAGATAAACGAGAGAGAGAAACGAGAGAGAGAGAGGATAACGAGAGAGAAGAGAGAGATAACGAGAGAGAGATAACGAGATGAGATACAGAGAGAGAGATACACAAGAGCGAGAGAGAGATTAACGAGAGAGAGATAACGAGAGCGAAGAGAGAGATAACGCAGAGATATAACTCAGCTAGCTGCCTGTGAAGGGATAATGCAATCAAGTTTACAGATCGGGGAACGCATGGGCCTCCACCAGCCCGTATGCCTCTTTTATGCCGTGTCTGACATCCTCTCCGACTCGGCATGCGGAAAAACCCACACTCCACGATAAGAGAAATAGGGCCCAGGCGACCATTGTTTGTTATGAACTGAAAACTCTACCAAGCTACCCACCTCTCAATGTGAGTAGAGAAAGTTACGGGTTTGCTGAATCACTACGCGCTTATGCATCGTGACCCAGGTTTTCGTGCGCAAATGGAACGCATGAATCTTGGTTCCAGTGAATGGTCTTGAAATGTCGCAAAGGGAGAGGCCTTATATAGACAGAGCATAGCGAAACTGAAGGTGGGGCGCCATCTTAGCGCCAACAGGCCTCTTCGTCACCCAAGACCCGGGGAAGTTCTCAAGCATTACCCCGCAGTATATCATGTTATGCATCTGTAATGCGAGGAAAATGGGTAATCCTGTGACTCACGATTGACGAAGAGTTTACATGAGTGGTGAGAGTAAAAGTCAATATATAACTATCTAGTAATCAAAGGCTCGCCAATTTTCCTTCACTCCTCAGTCATTAATCAGTAGATTAGGTCCGACAATATTTGTAGCCACGGTCGCAATTAGAGAGAACTGGCAACTCCGAAATGCAGTGGTCGCTGCAGTTTAACTCACAATTTGGTGAAAAGTGGTCAACTGAAGAAAAATATGGGCTGATTCCCTGCCACTAACAACACAAAAGATAATTTTAAGAACGATTCTTAAGTATATTGATAGAGCCTGATCTCAAAAAAACCGCCCACTCTGTAAAACATGCATTTAACCAAATAACCAAGTAGGTTATAGTTGAGGAGGCGAGGTAATGTACTCTAGATTTATAATTCAATAACGTATGTTGAGAAGTTATCTATACTAGGCAGTCATATTTCCTGTTATTATTGTTATCAATCATATAGAAAGCCTGGAAGTGCAATGAGTCGAGCGTGAAGTGGCAAATGTTTTGATTCAACTCCCGCCACAATCTCCCCGCCCACCAATCCCGCCGCGGCGTGTCGCCTCCACAATATAACCTACATTGTCGCAGCAACAAGCGATTTCGGCATTCTTTATCTCGTTTTTCCAAGGCATTTGCTATTGTTATTTGACAAGCGTTTGCCAGGACGCAGCAGTACTGTCTTAGAAACAGTGTGAACATCACCCAAATTTTCATGCCACAATATACATGTAAAAAATAATAAGCTTGCTACTCGAGTGAGTAATTTGCATAAATTGCTATTATAGAACGTTCCATCGTAATGATGTCATCATATAATAGTAGAAACAACAGAAGAACTATATTTTTGGTATTCAGATGGGTCATCAAATTTATCGCTAGATTAATTTATGAAAAATAAGTCGCGAGACAAAACACAGTAGCCAACCTTTGAGTTAAAACTGCCAGCGACCACTGGCATTTCTGAGTTCAGTCTCTCTAAATTGAACGTCACGGCAAGAGGCGAGGTGAGGGAGGACCAGGTTACTCTCTCTCTGCTGGCCATCTTTGGTAGCGACAACACACGCGCGGAGAGTTGTGTCGTACAACCCTTTCGAAGGTAGTGTGGGGCTGTGTATTTATATAGATGTAGAGGGTATTGATCAGTTATGACAGGTAGAAGTGGACTTATCTATTCCTTGGTTTACGTGTATTCAGGGTTTTGGAGCTGAGTGAGTGAGGGGGTGTTTGACCCATGAGGGACCCAGTGTTGCTGATGGTGGTTGTGGGTTGCTGAGCTGAGCTGGAAGGATGACCCGCGGATACACCGTGCATACAGCTAAGGCCATGATTCATCGCGGTGTGTGTGTAGATAGGTACTTTAACCTATAGTCCAGCTGATATGTGCAACACCCTCGCATTTTTAGTAATAAATCCAAACTTGGTACAGTGTTTTAAAGATGCATATCCAAAAAAACTGGATATGGAGCCAACCAAATATAGCAATGGCGGCCATTTTGAAAATATGGCCGCCACTATAGCATTTTCATTATAAATCAAGAGTTATTTCATCATGCAAGCATACGTTGTCGTGCCTATATCAATGTTTCAGGATATAAGTCCGATGGACATAAGGCATGTTGAGTAAATTCCAAACATTAAGGTTTTAGTAGTTATTCGAGAAAAGATGCGCCAAAATTTATATTTGTGAGAGAACATTTTGTGTGTCAATTGGTTCAATACCATGTGTCATGGGGACAGATCATGCAATAAGAAATATATGTGTTCCCTAGATAAGTTAAAAGCCATATTGGTGGTATAGAGCCGCCAGTGATAGTTTAAAGGGCAATTGTCTTACGGACAAAGATATAATGTTCTAAGATTCGTATATACACCTATGGGAAATGCGAGATATATAAAAGAGCATACATACATACATATCATACTCTGTCTCATCTCAAACACACACACACACACACACACACACACACACACAACACACACACAACCACACACACCCACACACACACAACAAACACACACACACAAACACACACAACACACACACACACACACACACACACACACGAATTCTCTCTCAAACACACACACTCACACAACACGCATTCTCTATCAAAACACACACACACACACACATACACACACGAATTATCTCTCAAAAACACACACTCACACACACGCCTTCTCGCCAAACACACCACACACACACGCATTCTCCCAAAACACACACCACACACACACACGCATTCTCTCTCAACACACACACACCCCACACACACGGTCCAGCTAAACCATCACCGGGCGGGCCGACGTAGGCCGTAGAGCGGCGAACGGCGGCCGCCGGCGGCAAATTTACCTCCGTCAGCCCTCCGAAGGGGCGCTGGTGTATGTTCAGACGGGATAATTTACTATGTTGAAAATGAATGTACAGAATTTCAAGAATGAATATTTCTATGTGTAGTCAATATTTGAAACAAACAGTTATATGTTATCTTGCTGTAGTATTACATCAGTAGTGACAAGCAGCGAAAATGACGTCAATCTCCGGAGGCGCGCTGGTACGTATTGTAAGTGGAAATATCATTTCATATATATATATTAAACTCAGGATATACATAGTACTCAATATCGGTAATCACTATTATTAGGCCGGTTAAGCTATAAAAATTGTTATAAAAGTTTTTATAACAGTTTATAGAAATGATCATATATCAGTTCATTTCAAATATTTCTAGTTAAATCAGGAACAGCCTAGAAAGATACATAGAAATAAGTGAGCTAGTACAAAGGAAGGAAGTTTACATGGAAAAAGGTTATCAGTTTGTCTGTGTGTGTAGCTAGATAGTATCATATAAAAAATAAAACTTGATTAAACCGCGGCGAAGATTATTACAGAATACAAAGGTCATCATTTTCCCTTATTTCAATAACTTCCAACATATTATCAACACATAATCAATACTCAACGGTTCACCTAATATGGATATGTAGATTGATGGAGTTAAACATATGAATAATATCATGAGGGAGAATTGGTGAGAAGCCGTAAGAAGCGGCTCCTGCAGCTTGCGTTTTCTGTTAAGGCGGGGCACTTTTAAGAAAGCGGCCTTCGTACGGATTGGCCCAGATGGTCAAGGCCGTAAAGCCATAAGAAGCGAGAGCAAGCTCGTTACCACGGCGTCTTCCGCTTGTTGCCGTGACGTCCCCAGAGATAAACAACAAATATGGCGGGGGAGGGCAGAGATTCTGACAAAGTGAGTATCGTCGTAAGAA
>JACEEZ010008335.1:0-11534 GCA_016584305.1 Chionoecetes opilio | reverse complement strand
ACTAATCCCCACCTAATACATGCCCTGGCTGAAGCCCTCAGGTGCGCCTCACAGTAATGATTTCAACTTCAAAAAAGGTATGTTATATTAAACTATAAGTTTTTTCATTATGTTTATTCCCTTTTAAGCATACTACTACTAATACTAATAAAAATACTACATAGTACTATTTAAAATTCTCCATATTCATTCTCACTACTTTTTTTTTTTCATAACATGTTATTTTCAAAAAAATTTTTGGGGGGTCATAAAAAATTTGAAACGTTATTAGGGGGTCGATGAGCTAAAGATTTTGGGGAAACCCCTGACTAAGTCGTTTGTAATAAAAATTAGAAATGGCCCCAAAACGCCCCTTGTAGGCCCCTTTTGTTACCGGGCCCCCATTCGACTGTTTTTCTAGATGCCCCTAATGTTTTTTGAAATAACAAATTCCAATAATTTCCCAAACCACTGCGTCAGATAACGGGTTGATAATTTGACATGAACCCTTTATCACCCTTTTTTAATACAGGTGAAATGAACATAAATATACCAAAACCACTTGGGTCAAGGGGAACGTTCTTTTGGAAAAAAGGGTTTTAAACGCCCCCAAAACCCAAACCGGGTTTTGGTGCAAAATCGGGTGCAGGGTTTTGAATTTTGTGCGGGAAAATGGAAAAAGGAAATTATTTTTTCCAAATTATAAATTACCAGCCCGAGCCTGTGCATTTTGGGAAGAAATACTGTGGGATTTCAGAAGGTAAAATAAACCCGGGGCAAGGTAAAACTCTTGGCCCAAGAGCCCCCCCATAGAAGCATCCCCGGGCTCCACCTTGGCCCTCGTAAGTCTTACGGGCCTGGGTATCCCCCCCTTTGCCCAAGACTGCCCTTCAAAAATTCCCCCCTCAAAACCCCCTCAACAGCAAAAGAGAAAAAAAAAGAGAAGATAAAAAGAAAAGGGGGGAGTAAGAATCTGGAAGCCCCCCTCCCTCCCCCCATCACATGGAAATACATCCCCTTTCCTCCACGAAACGGCACCCCCGAGAGGTTTTACTTGTCCCACTTTCTCCTTGCACTGTTAAAAGAAGATTTTAATATGAAAATGGTTTGATCAGGGGGCCCCAGAAATTAAAAAGGGGGTCCAAATATAATTTTTTTATTTTTTTATTTTTTTATATATTTTTTAAATTTTAATACATTTTTTTTTTTTTTTTTTTTTTTTTTTTTTTGTTTATTGTTTTATTATATATATAATTCTATATATATATATAAAATTATTATATATATATATATATATAAAATTTATTATTTTAATATATATAATATATATATTTTCTATATATATATTATTTTTTATATGTTAAATATTTTAAAAAATATATATATTATATATATATATATATATTATATTTTTTATAATATATATTTTATATATATATATATATTTATATAATATATATATATTATATAATTTTAAAAAAATAAAAAAATCAAAAAAAAATAAAAAAAAAAAAAAAAATTAAAAAAAATTTAAAAAAAATATAAAAAAAAAAATATAAAAATAAAAAAATATAAATAAAAAAAAATTATATATAATATATATAAAATATAAAAAAAAAAATTTAAAAAATAATAAATCAAAAAATTAATTAAAAAAAAATATAATATAAAAAAATAAAAAATATATAAATATAAAAATCGAAAAAAAAAAAAATAAATATAAAAATAAAAATTATTTTAAAAATATTAAAAGTCAAAAAATTTAAAAAAATATAAATTAAAAAAATATTATTTTAAAACTATATATATATATATAAAATTTATATTTTATTTTAATAATTATATATATATATATATATATATTATTTTTTAATATATATGGGAAGACCGCTTGTTAATGGGAAGGGGGATTCCAAAATATAAGCTCCTGAAAAGCGTGAGGGTTTCGGTGGGTCGCCGCTTACCGGAAAAATCGAGTGAGGACTCACGGGCGCTTCGGCTCGCTCGAATATATATATAATATCATTATATTATAATAATAAAATATATATATTTTAATATATATATATATATATAGATTATTTTTTGACATTTCAGGGTGCAAAGCATCGTCATTCTTGGGGTTTTTATGCGCAACTTTCCCCAAAAAAGACATTGGCACATCGGGCAAAAATTTTAAAAAAAATTAATTACAAAATTTTAAAAAAAAAATTAAAACTTTTTTAAAGCGATGAGCCAATGCTTTTGGCAAAACGTTCGCAAAACAACCCTAAGATGAAGTGTCTTTGTCACCCTGAAATGTCAAGATGTTTTAACCTAAGAATACCAACTAAAAAATATATATATTATATTTTAATATATATATATATATATATATAAAATTATATATATATATATTATATAAAATTTTATAATATATATATATATTAATATTACGAGCGAGCGCGAAGCGCTCGTGGTCCCACTCAGATTTTTCCGGGTAAGCGGTCGACCCGCCACCATCACGTTTTTCAGGAGCTTATATCTTTGGAATCCCGCTTCCTTAACAAGCGGTCTTCCCCATCTGAAAGCCCCATTCACCCCTACAGTTTCAGCATAAAAGGCAAAAGAAAAATGGAGTTTACATGACAGTAGAAAAATTTCCTTGCTGTCAGACCCCTCCGGGATAGGGACCAACCATCAGGGGGACATGGGCACCAAGGAGTTTGCGTCGGGCTGACTTTTTGGGGCGCTGGCTGGCCACGTCACTGGGGGGACCCTGCTCAGCCCAGCCCCCTCCCAGTGCCCAGTGGGAACAACAGTTTCAGCGAAAAAAGGAAAAGGCAAAGGATTTAGATGACAGCAGACAAATTTTCCCTTGCTATGGGGTTTCTAGGGGCTCACTCGCCCTTCGCCGACTAAGGCGTTTTACTGATATATATATTATATTTTATATATAATATATATAAAATTTTAATATTTTATATATAATAATATATTTATAATATATAATATACCGTTTTTGCCGGCGCATAAGACCACCTCCGCATAAGCCCCCCCTTTTTTACAAGGATTTTTGAGAAAAAAAAATATAATGGGGTTTTTTGAGGTTTTTTTTTTTGAAAATTTGCAAAAGTTATTAAAAAAAAAATTGTGGGGGAAACAAATGATTATGACGTCCCTAAAACAAATTCACTGTCAGTAATGTGATGAAAATCATATATTTAAAATGTGAGGGAATAACAGGGAACCAAAATCGGTCAAAAATATGATATAGCAGGTCCCCCCACAATTTGATATTCTAATATTATCTCCCTATGCATATAGCTTATTTTTAAATTTTTGGGGTATGCCTTTGTTGTTTTTCTGCTTTGTTTTTAACTTTGGGGAAATTTTCCCGTATGATTTTGGGTATTATTTTGGTAGTGGGTTTTCAAAGTCTAGGACTTTTACCTACATCTTTGGTAGCTTTTTTCATCTGAGTTATTTTGAGCCCCTTTTCCCCATGGCGCAATTGAATAAAAAGGGCATTACACGTAGTACCAAAATCACTTTTTTTTTCCCCAGAAATTTAATTTGGGTTAAAACAGATTAGTTGGTTAAGGTGGGGTTTTTTTAGTAACAGAGATATAGAGAAAAACAAAAAAATTTACCCATAATATGGCAGTGTAAAAGTTAAAATTTTTGCAGGGCGAACCGGGGAGGGGCAGGTTGCCCCCGCCCACACACACATACATAAAAACAAACATTGATTTCCGACAAAACGGACCAGATTAATTCAAAACACTCAAAAACTTTTCAGGAGGCTAATTTCGGCCTTAAAATCGTGGTTTTCCAATAACAAAAATTCACGAAATATTTATTAAACGTGAAGGAAAACCATCTGCCCTTGTTATTGGTAATTGTTAAAGGGAAACCGTTGTCGGGATCGACAATATTCGCCCGGGTTTCACCTATAAATCTTCACAGGGGGGGGGTTTTGTTTTAGTCTTTTTTCGGGAAAGGTGCAGGAAGGCGGGTTTCCCAAAAATTAAAATCAGGGCAGTGTTCTGTCACCGTGTCTTGATTCACCTATTCGCCCACTTTTCCGTCTTTTTCGGCAGTTTTCTCCCCCTCAGCAGACATGGTGCTCGAGGTATGCTTGAAAAAATTTGCATTAATAGCCTTCTGTTGGGTAAAAAAGGGGATTTTAAACCCTCTAAAAACACTTTTTGGGGGTACTAAACCCTGAAAACTACATTATCAGCCGGCACATCTCGTTCGTTAAAATTTTTCCCTTCCCCGAACCTTTACGTGACAGGACGGTGATGTATTGGACCCCGTGAGGGCGGGCCCCGTTTATGTAACACGTCTATTTGTTTGAATGTAAAAATTTAACGGATTTGATGAGCGGTGCCGTGTACCAGAGGGTATGGTGGTTTGGCCCTTTGAGGAGACGGTGTGGCTCCATGATGGGTCTTGGTTTTGGGTTTACTGTGGGGAAAGACTTGCCCTACGGTCCCGTTGCACCTTTTTACTAGCACTCTTTCTTACATTTTCCCTTATCCGTAGAGGTACGGGGGTGGGTTTTGGGGGGTCGGGTGTACAAAGGCCTATGATGTCTCCTATCCCACCTTGCTTACCATGTAGCGGCGTTAACCAACCCCTGCATTGGTTTGGGGCCACCCCCCCTGTTTGGGACCAGGATTAGGGGCCCCGAGGGTGACCTGACCTGACCTGACTTGTCCTCCCCGCCAACTGCAACATCAGCCAGGTAATTCAGTCCCCACGGGACACAAGAGACACACACGCCGCGCACCTCTTGTCCGCACGTTTTACAATGACTCCTGTCAAATAAACAAAAAGCCACACGCCCTTTCTCCACCCTTGTGTGAAGACAGACCCCCCCCAAGAAACACACCTATCTCACCGCCACACTCCTTCAAAAAAAACTTTAACACCTCTTGTTTCACTATTCCTTTTTACAACAATACTCTTTCCCAGCGAAGTTCCACATCTTTTTCTCCTCCTTCTATCATCTCCTTCCAACTTTTGTCAATGTGGGCCCGAGTCGAATGGGGGTTTTAAAGGCGATTAATCTGGGGGGGATGTTTTGTCTTTTCCAGGGTGCGGAGGGGTCTGAGCAGTAAAGACCCATGGGGGGGCGCCCGGAGGGCGTCGCCGAGTGAAATATCTCAGGTAAACGGCAGACCTAAACAAGTTTTTAAAAAGGAGAGCAGGGAGGGGGGTGGATGAGTTTACCCTTTTAACGGCCATCTTGGAGCAACAATCCTTTTTGTTTCCCCCGCTTTTTTTTTTTCTCTTAAACTCCAACCTTTTCGTTTATCATTTCTGTTGATAACAAGCTACTAACTTGTGCCAGTGACTACTCCAACACAGATCACTCCGACCCTTTAGTAAAACACCACCCCCTGTTCTGCATTCCCCTGCCCGACCTCTCATGCGTAAAATGGCCGCTTAACCAGGGTGAAATTTTCATTCCTTTTTAAAAGGGAAAAAACTGCGTCTTTTGGGGCCGGAAAAACGGTAATATATATAAATATTTAATTATAATATATATTATATATTAATATATATATATATACACACGCGCCAAAGCATGTTTGCGACATCATAACACAGCGCTTCCTACGGGAATTCAAAAAATGTACTCTATGGCAGCTTGTTAAGGCACGGCACTCCCTCAAGACCGTTTAGGAATGTTCGATGCCACTTGCAATTTTAGACAAGCATTTAAAAAAAATACGCCTTCCTTCCCCAGTAATTTGAACAGACGCGCATTGGGTTAAAAATCATTATTTGCATAATGAGTGGCAAGAAAAACCTAGCAAAGGACAAATTTAAAATTATTTTATCTCTACACAAGGGGGAAGGCCAGTGGAAAAAATTCAAAGGGTTGTGGATGTTAGAGGAATGGGCATAAGTGGGGGGGAATGTTTAGGGTGGGTTGACGGTGTCGCGGCAGCCGCGACACCGAACATTTTAAATGGCCAGGGGGAGGATTAAAAGTCATATCGCAATATTTTTTTTGCTCTTATTAAGGATGGGGATCCACTTGACTTTAGACATTTAAGGTGCTTGCTAGGTTTTTACATCCCCGCCCCGGGCCCCCTTTTAGTTCTGGGGTCGGGCTGCCCCCGACACCCCCCAACCCCCGAAACTTCACCCACTTTTGCACCTCCCTCGTAACATCCACAATCCCCCTTATATTTTTTCCCTGGCCCCTCTGCCTTGTGTAGAGATACAAAAACTTTTAAATTTGCTCCCTTTTTTAGGGCTTCTTGCCATCATTATGCAAATAATGAATTTTAAACCCAAAGCGGTCTGTTCAATTCTCGCGGGGAAAGGGAAAGGGGATACTTTTTTTAAAGCTTTGTCTTAATTGACAAGGGCACTGAACATTCCTCACGGTCTTTAGGGGGCCCGGGCCCTTTAAAAAAGCGCCTAGAGTACATTTTCGAAATTCCCCTATGGAAAACGCTGTTTATGATGCGCAAAAATCTTTGGCGCCTTGTATATATATATATATTATATATATATATATATATTATATATAAAAATATATATATTTTTTAAAATATATTATATATATATTATATTAAAATAAAAAAAAAATGAAATCTAAAAAATAAAAAAAACAAATATAAGCAATCAAAAATAATAAAAAAATCAAAAAATGAAAATATAAAATATGAAGAAAAAATCAAAAAAAATAAAATCAAAAAATAAAAAAAATGAAAAAATATGCTTAAAAAAATTTCAAATAAAAATAAAAATTTCTTTTTATTTTAAATTTTATATATAAATATAATATATATATATAATTTTAATAAAATAAAATTATATATATATATTATATATAATTATTATATATTATAATATAATAATTTTAATATATATTATATAAATATAAAAAAACAAAAATAAAAATTAAATAAAAGTAATTTTTTTTTTATTTTTAATTTTATATATAATATAATATTATTTATATATATATATTATATATATATATATATATAATATAAAATATATATATTATATATATTTTATATTTTATATTATAAAAAGCAAAATGTGGTGTCTGTGTGTCCGCGATAGGTGCCGCCCCTGTGGCGCAATCCCCCAATGCATAGTTTTTGGGAAACCCGGGGCGACCAGGGGGAAAGGGTTTTAAGCCCACTTAGGGGGATCGATCCTTTTTTTTTTTTTTTTTCCACTTTTTTTCGAGAAGTGCCGTTGAACACCTGAACATAAGTGTCCCTAATCGTCTAGCTTTTAATTGTCTGTACAGATACATGCCTTGCCCCGCCATTTTTGGGGGTCTACATGTTGTTTAAGCCTTCTATCTCAATCTTTTGAGGTAATTTTTATTTTCAATCAGGGTGTCCACTCAAGCAGGGAATTGATTTATTTTAATCGTGTTCGCTCCCAGAAAACTTTGGCCCCCCGCGGCAGGGTAATAACTCATGTCTAACAATCCTTTCCTTTCCATACCCATGTGTATTTTTATTTTTCTTTTAAAGTGCCCCATATGATCCTTTACTACGGGACCTTTCTTTGCTGGGCTTTTTCGAACTCTTTAGGCCCGGGACATTTACAGAATATTAAAATTCATACCTGGGTGGACTGATGACGGGAGATGGGGGGAGGTAAAATTAAAATCTTGGGGTGTCGGGGTGGCGGGCGACGGGACATACATACAGAAAACAACCAAACCTTTCTTTTTATATCAGGGTCCCTGTTTAAATTTGAGAGGAATAGTTTCAAAATCAAAATAGATAACACGTGCTTAAAGGAAGGGATTATACTTCACAGGGGGGTATTTTGGTTGATTGAAATTTGGAGTGGCGACGAAGGGGGACGGGTGATGTCGGACTGCTTTTTAGAGTAACACTGGGGGGTGTGTCAGGGGGGGGGGCAGGATGGGAGGAATTTTTGGGGTCGGGGTGGCAAACAAGGGTTCGTGACGGGATTTTTCTTTTTTTGTGTTTCCTCGTTTCTTGTCTTTTCCTCTTCTGGTTTTTTTGCTTTTTTGCTTTTTTTGTTTTTTCTTCTTACTGCGTGCTGGTTTTTTTTAAGGGTGAAAGAACGATTGACGTGAGAGGAATACGGTGTGTGAGTGTGTGTAGGCTGGGGTGTAGTACGGCTTCGGTGGTAGTGGCAGCGAGGGTTTCGTGTAGGCCATAGCTCGAAAGGGGTCGGCGGGAGGTTTTTGAGCTGGCGGGGAGGGTTGGGGGGAAAAGGCTGGCTGGCGTCGCGGGGTTTTTTTTTAGTTTTCTTTTCGTTTTTTCTGTTTTTGTTTCTTCGGAGTATTTTTGACGTGGATTCAGATCCTTTTCGCTACACCTTGTTAGTTGCACCTTTTTTGTTAGTGTTAGTGCCGTGTTCTTGATGCACCCTTTTTCTGCATGGATTGGAATAATCTTGGGTTCTCCTTGGTTTTAAAAAAGGGGTAACAAAGTACTTTCATTCACTTTTAGTATTCAGGGGGCCACTTCCTCTGTGTTTCCCCTGTAGAATGTTCAAGGGCTCTCACTCTGTCCGGGGTTACTGCGTCTCACGGAAGTTTTTCGGGGGGGGTCTTACACACTCATCACGTGTGTGTCTTTTGTGGACCCAAAAATTATTGCCCAAAAGTGGTGTCTTCCCCAATAACCCTTTAACTGACGTCACGTCACTCTTGGAGCTACCAAAACGAGCAAGACCTACACGTTCTCCCCTTTTTCTTTAGCAATCAGAAAAACAAGGAAAGGCTGAATTTACACTTCGTAATTAGACCTTAAACTTTGTTTTGACAAGCAGGAAAAATTACGGTTTTACAAGAATTCTGGCTACATTTTTTCGCTCTTCTTGCTAATAAATCAATTAGTAACTTATTTTCCTTTTCAGACTAAAACACCTTTACAGGGCTCGGCAGGCTACCGCTTGTCGTCCCGACAAGACTTCTGTTTTCACTGTTGCAGCCAAAACATGATAAAATATTTCTATCTTAAATTTATAATTCTTTACTGAAACTAAATGCGTTTTTGTTCTTTATATTTTACCTCTAAGTAATTAATTATGTTACGTTGGGAACAAAGCCTATTAAGGGGGTGATGGGTAAAGGGGGGAATGAAAGGGGTTGGGGGGGATGGTTTAGGAAAGGTGGGGGGTGATGGGTAAAGGGTGAGTGAATGGGTGGGGGGGGGATGGGTAAAGGGTGGTGAATGGGTTGGCGTTTAAAACTCATTTCTACATCTAGATTTCAGGAAAATTAAAGGGGCTATCTGGAGAGTTGTGTTTGGGGCTCCACGCGGAGGGCTATTGGGGGGCCATAGGCCCACCCAAAAGCCCTCCGCGGAGCTAGCCAAAAGTCCCTCCGGAGGGGGCTTTGCGGGTAGTATAAATATTTTATATATTTTTATTCTTTGCAAAAGGGGGGGGGGGCATGGGCCCCATGCCCCCCCCCCGGACGCCCCGGGTTTTGATCGTTAAAGAACTTAAAGAAAAATGAAACGAGATGATGGGGAGGAAAAAAAGATAAAGACTAGATGGAGATAGAAATATAAAAGGATGAGAGAGTTAAAATACTATCTTGAAACTGTTATTTATGGTGAAAGACAAAGATGTTACCAAAGGGGGAATAAATGAGGGATTTACCATAGAAAAAAGGGACAATAGGGAACATTGCATAGGGAGCACATGAGGGGGGGTGAGGTACGGGGGAATAGATTTGGGAGTCAGGTGATCTTTAAAGTTTTACATACGGGATGGAGGTAAACACATAAATTACTACGTGATTTTAAAAGCCAACCTGGTGTTTCAAGGACGACAAAAGCGCTTGAGTCTTGGGGCTTGTGGGGGGTTGGTGTGTAGTCCGTATGGGACTGGATTACGTGCTATGACATGCGAATAAGGACTTTGGGAAATGGGAAAGAGGGGAAACTTGCCCCTGCATTCATCTGTCATTCTTAAATTTTGCTTTTTTCTGTTTAAAGGACGACATTTTTTTTGATAGATTAATTTTTGTTTGTTTTAGTAAATTTTGTATATGACTATCTCTATCTCTTTCTCTATCTTTTTTTTCTCTCTTTCCCCTCTCTTTTCCCCCTCTCTCTCTCTCCCCTCTCTCTCTCTCTCTCTCTCTCTCTTTTCTCCTCTTCCCCTCTCTCTTTGCCTTCTTCAAGAGAAGGGGTACTACTTTTTATGCGTAAAGGGTAAAGGCGTTGGTCCCTTCTCCTCCTTTCTTTAATCATTCGGGCTGCGTTCTGTTCCTCTCTCTCTCTCTCTCTCTCCTCCTCCTCTCTCTCTCTTACACACACACACACGTAAAAGCAGGCTGCTTGTTTAACCGAATTGAAACCAATTTCGTGTGTATGTGTTGGTGTTGTAGGGCTGTATGTGTATGTTATATGTAGTTTGTTTGTGTTTGTGTGGGACGCGTTAGCTACGACTCTGTATGTATAGTCTAGAGAGATCGAGATCATGAAACTCTCTCTCTCTCTCTCTCTCTCTCTCTCTCTCTCTCTCTCTCTCTCTCTCTCTCTCTCTCTCTCTCTCTCTCTCTCTCTCTCTCTCTCTCTCTCTCTCTCTCTCTCTCGTTCCCCAATCAGTATGCAAACGATACTTTACCCAATGACGTGGGAAGATTAGAATTCCAATCAGTCCTTGTTCTAATCTTTCTTTTCTGGACATTCGCGGTCAAGTACACGATCGCGAATGCTGGCAGTGACGCGCGCAAGGCCACCTGTCTCATTTACTACACGTGACTTCGATGTTTTTCAGTGTGTGTTCTTTTGTACGTAAGTTGTCTTGCTTTTATTTTTCTCCCCATTCCAGTCTTTTGTGCTATATAGAGCACTACTTCCCAACCTGGGGGGAAATTTCAGGATTCTAAGGGGGAAATTTATCCTGAGGGACATCTAAATTACTAGCATTTAGTCGACAGAAAAAAAGAAATGTCTTAGAATACGGCTATTGACTTTTCTTCAAGTAGATATAGATATACTGTAGAAGTTAGTGTCTATATACATGTTATTAAGCAAGTAAATTTTGTGTTTTGGCTACTAATTTTCACATGAAGGGGGAAATCCGGATGGTTGAACTGGTTGAAGGGGGAAACGACAGAACAAAGGTTGGGCACCACTGATCTAGAGTATTGCAAAAAAAGAAAAACTGGTGGTATTGGTAGCTGTGACGGAATATAGATTGTGGTATTGGTAGCTGTGACGGAATATAGAGTGTGGTATTGGTAGCTGTGACGGAATATAGAGTGTGGTATTGGTAGCTGTGACGGAATATAGATTGTGGTATTGGTAGCTGTGACGGAATATAGATTGTGGTATTGGTAGCTGTGACGGAATATAGATTGTGGTATTGGTAGCTGTGACGGAATATAGATTGGAAATATGAGATATAATAATCTTTCCTTAGAATTAAATTCAATTTATCAAAATCATATGCGTGAATAAGTCGGTGTTGATTTTTTATATATTTTTGTATTACTTATTATCAAGGTAGGAAAGTTTATATTCAGTTCTGGACTTACAGTGTTAGAAAAGTACTTGCAATATGTGCTTGTGGTGGAAAAAAGTCTT
>JACEEZ010008334.1:7500-17032 GCA_016584305.1 Chionoecetes opilio | reverse complement strand
CGAAGACAGTCAAGACTCCTCTAGGCGAACAAACTTATATCCGCGGCGAAGGCGGAGATGAGCGCAGCTTTATCTTGCTGAAGTCGTTTTTGTCTGCGCTGTTGAGCTGCTGGTAGACGGAGAATGCGCCTGCAGTGAGTCGAAGAGGTACGACGGTGTGTAGCTCAGTATTCCCTCGCAGCCGGCACACCAGCTCCAGCCTCTCCAGCCATTCTCCCACTGCATGTAACGCTCCGTCGAGCTCCAGTATCAAGCAGAGGTCCGTCGCCAGGCCATCTACACGGGCGGCAGAGTCTTCAGGCTTCATCACTGGTGACTGTGAAGGGGCCTCGATAGCTTGTAGTGGTAACTCAGGCCGATGAAAACAACCATTACTTTTGCCCGTTTTATTTGTACCGTCTTAATCATAGATGACTGGTCAACTCAACAGGTTGGCCTCGGGACCCCGAAACAAGACTTGAAACGAAACAATATATATATGAAACACTCACACAAACGAAACAATATATATGAAACACTCACACACACAATTATCCTTAAGTACAGGGTTAAGAGTTATTAGATTACACGCATACACTACAACTTTGATATTTCGTCTACTGTTATCTCTCCTATTACCAATCTATCACTTTCGAGTCCCGCAAACATGTTTACTGGTTCTGGTAATGGAGCTGAGTCTTCTTTAATAATAACCACATTAAAGTAATCATTGAGTACGGATGCCATACTCTTATTATAATTTACTAAGGGGGAGGAGGATGTCAGACAAAACACACACAGACAGTGGTATATATAATATATATATATATATATATATATATATATATATATATATAATATATATTATATATATATATATATATATATACACACACATGTGTGTCTGTGTTTTGTCTTACTTGACTTACGTTCTTGTTATTCCACTATTTACAATGACCATAAGAACATAAAAGCATAGAAACATAAGAAAAAAAAGGAAGCTACAAGAGGCCGTGATACCTACATGAGGTAGTCCCTGTTACTTTACTCTACCTACATCCACCTCTCTTCCCCATTCATGAATTTATCCAGACTCCTTTTAAAGACCCCTATAGACTCCGCATTGACCACCTGACGACTGAGTCCATTCCAATCATGTACCACCCTATATGTGAACCTGTTAAGTGAATTTCTAGTTTTCAGTGAACCAAAGTTATTTTCACAACAACCCTTTTCACTACTACAGTACTACTACTACTACTACTACTACTACTATACTACTACTATACTACTACTACTACTACTACTACTACCACCATCACATTACCCAAGTACATTATCTACCAACATAAGAGAACACAAACGTTATACAGAGGAGGAGGAAGCGAAGGAGGAGGAGGAGGAGGAGGCTTACAAAGGATTACAAGTGATTACAAAGTAAACTCAAACCGAAACTCAGTTGTCTGTGAGCACTGACAGCAGACCTTTTTCTGTCTCCTCGTACTGTCTCTATTCTCATTTTAAATCCAAAGCTGGCTGTTGCGTATATGTGCGCAATGACATCACTTGCTCTCGTGCCCACGGCCTTGAATACTCCGAATTTTCTACCATCTGGCTTCAACTTCAATGTCACTCTCTTACTAAATTTATCTGTGCTGTATATCTCTCACCTAACTCCTCTGACTATGTAAAATTCTTCGACTATTTAACATCAAAAAGTGGAGCACATCTCATCTAATTTCCTTTAGCTGAAATTTCCATTCATGGGGAGTTCAATGTTCACCACAAGCTTTGGCTATCATCTTCTTTCACTGACCAACCTGGTGAACAAGCCTACAACTTTTCTATCCTCCAAGACCAAGAGCAGCTGGTGCAGCACCCTACCCGTATTCCTGACCGCCTTGGAGACACGCCCAACATTCTTGATATTTTCCTAACTACAAACCCTTCTGCTTACTCTGTGAAAACTATTCTCTCGTTGGGTTCCTCCGATCACAATCTATTTCTGTAACCTGTCCTATCGCTCCGGTACCGTCTCGGGACCACCTAAGCGGAGGTGCTTCTGGCACTTCAACTCAGCTAAGTGGGAAGACCTAAGGCAGTAATACTCAGATTTTCCATGGAATGATTACTGCTTCCATGTCAAAGACCCATCTCTTTGTGCAGAGTGCATAACTGAGGTCATAGTCTCTGGCATGGAGGCGTACATTCCACACACTTTCTCTAATCCTAAAGCCCGTCAACCTTGGTTTAACTCTGCTTGTTCTCATGCTGTCCGAGATAAAGAGGTGGCTCACAAACGGTACCGTAAGCATCCATCTCCTGGAAACTCATACCCTTATATTTTGCCGTAATCATGCCAAATCTTTACTTAAACTTACCAAAAACTCTTTCATTAATAGAAGATGTCAAAATCTTTCTGAATCAAATTCCTCTCGTGACTTCTGGCATCTAGCTAATAACATCTCTAACAATTTTTCTTCTGCATCTTTCCTTCCTATGCTTCACACTGTTGGCTCCACAGATGTCTCATCTATTTCGAAAGCTGAACTCTTCGCTCAAACCTTTGCTAAAAATTCCACTCTGGTTGATGAAGGGCTTGTTCCTCCTTCTCCTCCACCCTCTGACTATATTATGCCTGTCATTAAGATCCTTCGGAATGATGTTTTCTTTGCCCTTTCTGGCCTAGATCCTCGGAAGCCTTACGGTCCTGACGGAGTCCCTCCTATTGTTCTCAAAAACTGTGCTTCTGTGCTTGCACCTTGCCTGGTCAAACTTTTCCGTCTTTGTCTATCTACTTCCACCTTTCCTTCTTGCAGGAAGTTTGCTCACATCCAACCTGTTCCTAAGAAGGGTGACCGTTCTAATCCTTCAAACTACCGTACTATAGCTTTGACTTCCTGCCATGCTAAAGTTTTTGAATCTATACTTAATAAGAAGATTCTTAAAGTAATCGTACAGACCATTTCATCATTTCTGATTTAATGCAATGAAATCATAGCCATTAACGAGTATATCAACAATACGTCGTCACTTTTTGCATCCAGTCAGCCGTTTTTAAATAATCCGCAATCAAAATCTGCAAATTCCCCGAGTTCTCAAAATACTCCAGACGATGCGGCCAACTCAAGTTCAGGCTCGGTGACGCAGCAAAAGGCAGCGCTCTCCCGGCCCCGCGAGCAGATTCACTCAGATACCTCTCCCCTTCCTTTCCTGCTCTCTCTCTCTCTCTCTCTCTCTCTACTCTCTCTCTCTCTCTCTCTTTTCTCTCTCTCTCTCTCTCTCTCTCTCTCTCCTCTCTCTCTCTCTCTCTCTCTCTCTCTCTCTCTCTCTCTCTCCTTCCTTTCCCTTATCTCTCTCTCTCTCTCTCTCTCTCTCTCTCTCTCTCTCTTCTCTCTCTCTCTCTCTCTCTCTCTCCTCTCTCTCCTCTCTCTCTCTCTTCTCTCTCTCTCTCTCTCTCTCTCTCGCTCTCTCTCTCTCTCTCTCTCTCTCTCCTTCCTTTCCCTTCTCTCTCTCTCCTCTCTCTCTCTCTCTCTCTCTCTCTCTCTCTCTCTCTCTCTCTCTCTCTCTCTCTCTCTCTCTCTCTCTCTCTCTCTCTCTCTCTCTCTCTCTCTCTCTTTTCTCTCTACTCATTCTCATCCCTATTCTGTCCATCTTCTAATGCAAGAGATAATCAGTATCTTTACTCTTTCATCCCTTTCACTGGTAAACACTGGAACTCTCTTCCTGTTTCTAATTTTCCACTTTCCTATGACTTAAATCTTTTCAAAAGAAGAGTAACAAGACCCCTTTCCGAACTAAATTGGGCTCACCCCTTTTAATTTTATTCTCTAATGGTTTTCTTTATAGGGACTGGCAACTAAGCGGGGTTTGTGTTACCCATTTTGTTGTGCCCTTGGCCAGTTCCTTGTGATGTACAAAAAAAAAAAAAAAAACACAAACAGCAAGACCTGTTTGCCAGACCTATTGGTCTGTTGCTGTTTCTGTGTTTTTTTTGTGTTTTTTTTGTACATCACAAGGAACTGGCCAAGGGCACAACAAAAATGGGTAACACAAAGCCCGCTTAGTTGCCAGTCCCTATAAAAAAAACCATTATAGAATAAAAATAAAAAAGAGGGGTGAGCCAATTTAGTTCGGAAGGTGTCTTGTTACTCTTCTTTTGAAAAGATTTAAGTCATAGGAAAGTGGAAAATTAGAAACAGGAAGAGAGTTCCAGAGTTTACCAGTGAAAGGGATGAAAGAGTAAAGATACTGATTAACTCTTGCATTAGGAAGATGGACAGAATAGGGATGAGAATGAGTAGAAAGTCTTGTGCTGCGAACCCGCGGGAGAGGGGGAGGCATGCAGTTAGCAAGCTCAGAAGAGCAGTGAGCATGTAAATAACGGTAGAAGAGAGCAAGAGAAGCAACATTGCGGCGATGATTTAAAGATTGAAGACAGTCAGTCAGAGGAGAGGAGTTGATGAGACGAAAAGCTTTTGACTCAACCCTGTTTAGGAGAGCTGTATGAGTGGATCCTCCCCAAACATGTGAGACATACTCCATACATGGGCGGATAAGGCCCCTGTAAAGAGCAAGCAATTGGGAGGGTGAAAAAAAAGGACGCAGACGCCACAGAACACCTAACTTCTTAGAAGCTGTTTTAGCAAGAGATGAGATGTGAGATTTCCAGTTCAGATATTTAGTAAAGGATAGTCCTAGAATGTTCATTGTATAAGAGGGAGACAGTTGAGTGTCATTGAAGAAGAGGGGATAGTTATCTGGTAGGTTTTGTCGAGTAGATAGGTGAATAAATTGGGTTTTTGAGGCATTGAACAAAACAGGGTTTGCTTTGCCTCAATCAGAAATTATAGAAAGATCAGAAGTTAGGTGCTCGGTAGCATCTCTACGTGAATCACTTAGTTCCTGTTGAGTTGGACGTCTAATAAACGACGTTGAAAAATGCAGGGTAGAATCATCAGCGTAGGAGTGGATAGGGTTTTGAGTTAGACTTAGAAGATCATTAATGAATAACAGAAAGAGAGTGGGTGATAGGACAGAACCCTGGGGAACAACACTATTAATAGATTTAGGAGAAGAACAATGTCCGTCTACAGTAGCTGCAATAGAACGGTTTGAAAGGAAACGGTTAGAAAGGTAAGACAAAGCTGTTTGCTTTAACTACACTACACTAACTAGATAATAAGAGAGAAGGGATAGGAAAGTAGAAGGCTCCTCCACACCCACCCATCCCTCCAGCCGAAGCTGGCCGGAAATGAAGTGATACCATACACTATAGAAAAACTGCATGGAATTTATGTGGAAAGTTTAAAGCTGTAATCTATGGCTAACTACTACTAGTTTGTGGGGGTAGGTTTAGTGCTTGATAGATAGGTAATGTTATGTGTGTTTTGTAAGGGTGGGAAAACAGTGTGGAGGTTCAAGGGCGGTGCAGCAGCCTTGCCTGGCGCTTTCTTGGGAGGCAGCAGTCAATCAGGCTCCAGCTCCGTGCAATCCACTGCGAATTGTGTACTTTCCATGTAGGACGCCGTACACTTCAATGCCTCCTGCAGCAGTGACCCCTGGTACCTTAAATCCCGATGGTGGTCACTAACTGTCAGGACCCTTACTGATCCACAGCCCGTCACAGGTCGAGAGTAGTAGTGGTAACCATTAACTTGGGGTTGTCTGTGTGTGTCATGAGGTCTAATGTAGTGTTGGTGTAGGCTCAGTGTGGAAGTTCAACGGTGGTGCGGCAGCCTTGCCTGGCGCTTTCTTGGGAGGCAGCAGTCAATCACGCCCCAGCTCCTTTCAATCCACTGCGGTAGTGCACTTTCCAAGTAGGACGCCGTGCACTTCAATGCCTCCTGCAGCAGTGACCCCTGGTATATAAATCCTGATGGTGGTCACTAACTGTCAGGGTCCTTACTGAACCACAACCCGTCACAGGTCAAAAGTTGTAGTAGTGACCGTTTACTCGGGGCTGTCTGAGACGTGTCTGAAGCTGTCTGAGGAGGAGGAGGAAGAGGAGGAGGAGGAGGAGGAAGAGGAGTAGGAGGAGGACGAGGAGGAGGAGGCGGAAGATGATGAGAAGGAGGAGGAGGAGGAGGATTACAAAGGATTACAAAAGAAACACAAACAGCAACAGACCATTAGGTCTTTACATGGCTGTTTGATTTAACTACGCTACACTAACTAGATAATAAGAGAGAAATGATAGGAAAGTAGAAAGCTCCTCCCCACCCACCTATCCCTCCAGCCGAAGTTGGCCGGAAATGAGGTGATACCATGCAGCATAGAAAAACTGCATGGCATTTGTGAGGAAAGTTGAAAGCTGTAATCTATGGCTAACTACTACTATGTTTGTGGGGATAGGTTTAGTGCTTGATAGTAGGGTCATGTTATGTGTGTTTTGTAATGGTGGGGGAACACAGTGTGGAGGTTAAAGGGTGGTGCGGCAGCCTTGCCTGGCGCTTTTTTCGGAGGCAGCATCAATCAGGCCCCAGCTCCGTTCAATCCACTGCGGAGTGTGTACTTTCCATGTAGGACGCCGTACACTATTAATGCCTCTTGCAGCAGTGACCCCTGGTACCTTATATACCGATGGTGGTCACTAACTGTCAGGACCCTTGCTGATCCACAGCCCGTCGTGGTAACCGTTAACTCGGAGCTATCTGTGTATGTCATGAGGTATAATGTAGTATTGGTGTAGGCTCAGTGTGGAAGTGCAAGGCTGGTGCGGCAGCCCTGCCTGACGCTTTCCTGGGATACAACAGTCAATCAGGCCCCAGCTCCGTTCAATCCACTGCGGTAGTTCACTTTCCAAGTAGGACGCCGTACACTTTAATGCTCCCTGCAGCAGTGACCCCCGGTACATAAATCCCGATGGTGGTCACTAACTGTCAGGGCCCTTACTGAACCACAACCCATCACAGGTCAAAAGTTGTAGTAGTGACCGTTAACTCGGGGCTGTCTGAGACGTGTTGGAAGGATTTTGTAGACGCGACTCGCAATCGTTTCACGCAATGGGAGTAAGCATCAGAGGCCAGCAAGATAAATGTATTATTCCGAGATAAACAGTGACAACCGGGGATTTGATATTAAATATTTATCGCGGCGATTTTTAAATGATTCTATTGTATATGAGTTTACTACGTTTGAGGGCAGCCCATTCCATACGTTTACAACTCGGTTTGTGAAGAAGTACTGTGCCTCGTTCGTTACAAACCGTTTCCTGCTTATTTTAAATCCGTTGTTTCTAGTTCAGCTTGACCAGACTAGCGTGAAAAGATTTTCTGGATTACGTTCGTAAACATTTTGAAGATATTAAAGACTTCGATGAGGTCCCCTCTTATCCTTCGTTTCGTTAATGGGAATAAGTTAAGTTCTTTGAGCCTTTTTTCGTACGATTTGTTACGCAATCTAGGTATCATTTTGGTTTCTCTGCGCTGTATTTTTTTTAGTTTATCTATGTCCTTTTTATAATAAGGTGACCAGAACTGCACACAGTATGCTAAATGGGGGCAAACAAGCGAGTTAAAAAGAGTATCACATATACAGATTTGAAACTGAAAGTTCGTCCAATAAAGCCAACCAATTTATTTGCAGTTTTTACTACCTCTATAATTTGGTTATTCGGTTTGAGATCTTTCGAGATTATAACGCCTAAATCTTTTTCTTTATCAACACTTGTTAGTTGGAAATCGTTCTTCACGTAACTTTCATGAGGGTTGTTATTACCAATATGTAATACATGACATTTGTCAAGGTTGATAATCATTTGCCATGTTTTTGACCATTCAATTAGCGTGTTTAAGTCGTTGTGTATGAATTGGCGCTCAGATTCTGTAGAGGCTGTGTTTGTGATTTGCGTGCCATCAGCAAATTTCGATATCCTGCATGTGATTCCCTCGTCAATTTCATTTATATATATTAAGAGCAGGATAGGTCCGAGAACTGATCTTTGAGGAATGCCACTATTAATGGTCCAGTCGGAAGAATTTCCATTTATTACCACCCTTTGTTTACGATTTGACAGCCAGTTTTCTATCCAATTCGAAAGATCTCCTCTTATACCATGAGCTTTTACTTTGTTAATGAGACGCTTAGGTAAAACTCTGTCGAACGCTTGAAAATCGAGGTAAACTACGTCTACAGCACTCGTGTTGTCGTACATTTTGAAAACACAATTGTAAAAATCAAGTAGGTTTGACAGGCAGCAGGAGGAGGAGGAGGAGGAGGAGGAGGAGGAGGAGGAGGAGGAGGAGGAGGAGGAGGAGGAGGAGGAGGAGGAGGAGGAGGAGGAGGAGGAGATGGGGAGGAGGAGGAGAGGAGGAGGAGGAGGAGGAGGAGGAGGAGGAGGAGGATTACATAGGAATAACAGACACCAGGAGACCTATTGGTCCATGACAAGGGTCTCTGCTGAACTACATACTACTAACTATCAACTATTTGTAAGAAAACAGTTGGAAAATGATACCATGTCCTTAAAAGAAAATAGGAACATGGAAGTTTCGTAGTGCAGAAAATAGGTATGAAATATACTAACTACAACTACCACTGCCACCACAACTAATCGATCCGGGGGACTAAATATGAATTCGCAGGGCACTATCAATACCCATTTACTCTACAGTGCGCGTCAAGTCTGTTTTTAAATGTAGTTATTGTGGTGGCTTCGACAACATTTGCTGGTAACTTGTTCCATCGCTCAACGACTCTCACATTGAAATAATTTTACGGAGATCAGTGATGCAACGTTGACCGTTTAGTTTTAAACCATATTTCTTGTTGTCACTTGAGTGAAAGCTCGAATAGGTTCTCTTGAATAATGACATCAAATCCTTTTAGGATCTTAAAGGTTTCTATCAGTCTCAACGGATTCTACGATCTTTAAGGAAAAACATATTAATTCCGCAGTCTCTCTTCATAAGATGAATTTCGCAGAGATGGAATTTGTTGGTTGCTCTTCTTTGCACTGATTCCAATTTGCTTCGTCTTGTTACGAAACAGGGCGACCAGAATTGAACGGCATATTCTAAGTGCGGCCTAACAAGGACGTGTATAATTGTGTCATTACTTTCGGAGTTTTGTGTTCAAAGTTGCGTTTAATAAAGCCCAACATCATATTCGCCTTTTTACTGGCAGCTAGGCAATGCGGACTGGTTTTAAGATCATTACTGATGATGACACCTAAATCCTTTTCCTGCTGTACTTCAGTTAATGATTTATTTTGCTTTTGATAGTTATATTTGAGGTTATCGTTGCCTATATGCATTACTTTGCATTTATCGGAATTGAGTTTTAATAGCCATTTATCACTTCAGTCTGATGGTTTGTCGAGATCACTTTGTATGAGTTCGCAATTTTCTCTAGTATATGCTTTACAGCCTAATTTGGTGTCATCTGCAAATTTCGGTATTTAAGATACAAGTCCGCAGTCCAGATCGTTGATATATATCAGAAAAAGAGTGGGACCCATGACCAAGCCCTGAGGCATCCCACTAGTAACATCTAACCAATCAGATGTTTCGCCATTTATTACTACCCGCTGTTTACGATTTGAAAGCCAATC
>JACEEZ010008334.1:0-5000 GCA_016584305.1 Chionoecetes opilio | reverse complement strand
AGAGAGAGAGAGAGAGAGAGAGAGAGAGAGAGAGAGAGAGAGAGAGAGAGAGAGAGAGAGAGAGAGAGAGAGAGAGAGAGAGAGAGAGAGAGAGTCATATTAACGATGTTACGTGAACAACGCCATTCGGATTGTCTTTCAGAGCATCATACTCATTACGGGTAACTTTTGCTAGTAAACATATAACACACAATCAATCCTGCAACAAGAAAGGAGGAGGAAGAAGAAGAAACAAAAGACGTGGAGGAGGAAAAAGGAGCAGACGAAGCTGATAGGAAGATAGGAGAGGAGGGAGAAAATGTTAAAAAACGAAGAGGAGGAGGAAGAGGAAGAGGAAGCTTGATAGGAAAGGAGGAAAAAGAAACAAAACAGACGAGGAGGAGAAAGAGGAGGCTGATAGTGGTCAGCGTTGCATCATAAAGGGGAGACCAGCGGACAGCACAACACAGAGTGAGAAGGAAAGGGAAAGAGGTACACACTAGGCAAGCCACAAAGCCTGCCTCCTGCTGGTGTTGTGGCTGTAAACACTGCAGGAGGAGGCTGTCAGGGCGTGTTAGGGGCTTTTCTGGCTTCTCAGGGACAAGTTATAAAGGTTTTTAGGACCTTAGGAATTTCTTCGAAAGTTTTGGTAGGGATATATTTTTCTTTACGGATATTGTGATTATTGATTTTTTTTATGGCTTATTTTATTTTTTAGTTTAACTTAAGTATTTAGTTTAGTGATTTATAGTTTTCATGGATTTTTAAACAAGTCAGGGATGTTTTTATGACCTTATGATTGTTAGGGAAGCTTGGTAGGTATCTTGCATTTTTTTTCTATACGGATATTGTGTTTAGGGATGTTTCATGGATTTTTACGTCACAATTTTTTTTTTCTTTTTTTTTTTTTACGTCTGTGCCTATAGCGCCTGTAGGCAGTGGTGACCCAGGGCTCGGATGGTAGGCTCTGGAGGTTCACTTGAGGGTTCTGATGGTTGGTCCTCGCCCGTTGGTGGCGCAGGAAGGATTCTTATAGTGACGCCTGTGATGCTCATGCCGCCCCCCTGTGTCCTCCGATGCACTCGCAGTCGAAGGTAGAGTTGATGGGCAGGAGATGTGGGTGTTCTTAGGCCACTCGACGGTGCAGAAAGGTTTTGGGTTTCTTCGGGGATCGAATTCGGGTCACCGAGAACGCCAGTCGGAGACTCTAGCCGCTCCGCTACCGACTCCCCTAGGCCCGCTATTGCCTGCTTTATAGCGTGATATGTTTATACTTGGACACAAATATTGTATACTAGCCGCAAAGCCGCCCTCCGGGCGGACTTTTTGGCTAGCTCCTGCGGAGGGCTATTGGTGGGCCTTGGGCTCACCACCTGTGTTTGGTGGGCCAAAGGCCCACCAAACATGGACTCTCCAGATAGACCCCTTCTAACTTTCCTGAAATCATGGATGTAGAAATGTATGTATTCCCCCACCCATTCACTATCCATTACCCATCACCCCCCACCCATTCACTCACCCATACCCATCACCCCCCACCCATTCACTCACCCATTACCATCACTTCCCACCCATTCACTCACCCATTACCCATCACACACACCCATTCACTCACCCATTACCCATCACCCCCACCTATTCCCTCACCCATCACCCATCACCCCCAACCCATTCACTCACCCATCACCCCCACACCCATTACCCATCACCCCCACCATTCACTCACCCATTACCCATCACCCTACATCAAGGCTTCCTCAATTCTCGCAACCCACTTTGGTTTTACAAATTCTCGCTAATAGGCTGCTAAAAAAAAAGAAAAAAAAAAGGTGATCGGATCATCTCATAAGTGGGCTTATGACCTTCCCCTGGTCAACCTGATTCCAGAAATGTGCCATATGAGGTGTTTGCGCCACGGGGGGCGGAACCTATACCACACACACACACAGACAGACAGACAGACAGACAGACACACTTCGCTTATATTATTATAGATGATAAGATATGGTTTACAAGAACACGGTGTGGACATAGGAAGCTTGTTTTGGGGATGTTTTCGATATTCTAAAGATATTTATATAGGTACTGTAAGGTTTTTTGGGATATATTTACAAAAAATAATGGACTTTGAAATGCCAAAAAAATGTAAGGAACTGGAATTGAACACGCTTCCCATTTCTTTTATTTTCTATCCTTTCTTTCCTCATTTATTTTTTCCTGTGTGTTATCCTTTTTTTCATCCAAACACTAACGTTGTAAGAGCTTTAGGAAGGAAGTTTCAGACAGTAAACATTCCGTCACGAGAGACCCGCCCACCAAACTGTATATAAAATGCTTTTGTCTCCTCTTCTAAAAATTCCGAGCATCCTGTTATCATTGTTGTTGTCTTATTGATGATGGTGGTGGTGGTGGTGGTGGTGATGGTGGTGGTGGTGCCTATTATCTAGAGCAGTGGTTCTCAACTGGTGGTCCATGATGATTTTTTTAGTGTTCCACATGACGTTCACGATACTTGAAAATTCACTTGAGAAGAAGAGGAAAAAAGGAAGAGGAGGACAAATAGAAGCATCACAAGAAGGACATAAATACAAAGTCAAAGGAAAGAAGCAGGAGAAGGAGTGGAGACAAGATGAAATATCATGAGAAGAACATAGGTAAAAGAAAAGGAAGAAGAAAAAGAAAAATAGGAGTGCATATCTATATACATTTTGACTACGAAAGTAAAGAAAATATCTACGAGTAGGAATAATTCAGAAGGATAATTATCAGTGAAGGGAATATAGGCAAGGATTAAACTGTCTAAATGGTTGCAATGAGGTACCGAAGGACTTTGAACTTTCATTTCTGTAAATTACGTTTATAAGAAATATATTTATAACCAAAATGTCTGGACCACATCTACGTATTTTTTTGCATATATCTTAAGTCTACAAGGAAATGGTCCACAAATTATTTTTTAATTGAGCTAATGGTCCATGGCTTGAAACTAGTTGAGAACCTCTGGTCTGGAGTCATATTTTTTTTCTTCTTAATTTTCTTCTTTTCTTCTTCCTTTTTGTTTTTACCTATGTATGTTCTTCTCCTGATATCTCATCTTGTCTCCTCTCCTTCTATTCCTTCTTGCCGACGACTTTGTCTTTTGTTTTTCTTGTGATCCTTCTCCTCCTCCTCCTCTTTTTTTTTCTCTTCTTCTGACAATTGCATTACAAAATATTACCTTTTGGCCTTGCTAACTTTGGCAAAACTGGACAACTGTGTGTATGTGTGTGTGTGTATGTGTGTGTGTGTGTGTGTGTGTGTGTGTGTGTAGTATATGTGTGTGTGTGTGTGTATGTGTGTTGTGTTCGTGTGTGTGTGTGTGTGTGTGTGTGTGTTGTGTGTGTGTGTTGTTTGTTGTGTGGTGTGTGTGTGGGTGTGTGTGTGTGTGTGTGTGTGTGTGTGTGTGTGTGTGTGTGTGTAAGATAGAAAGAAAAGAAAGAAAGAGAGAGAGAAATATCAGATAAACAGCTTATCGACTGAAACCGATAGTAGTCAGGCATACATACAAATATACATAATACATAACCATATAGGAAGAAAACCACACACACACACACACACACACACACACACCACACTCACACACACACACACACACACACACACACACAACACACACACACACACACACACACACACACACACACACAACACACACACACACCACACACACACACACACACACACACACACACACACACATACACACACACATACACACATAAATATTTTTCATCTAGATTTTTTCTTTGTCAGTTTTACTGTTTTGTATACACAATTTTTAGCAGTTGATTATATATATATATAAAATATATATATATAATATAATAATATATATATATATATATATATATATATATATATATATATATATATTTTAAATATATATAATATATATATAAAATATAATATATATATATATATATATTATATATATTAGTGTGCAGTGAAAAAAATATTTTAATTGTGACATGTAATCCCCCCTATTAGTAGACAGTATCCTAATATTTGCATGAAAAAATTGGCATTCAAAAGCCAGCATTTTCTGCCCTCTACCGAAATTGCAAATTGCATATGAATCGATTTTCTATTTCTACTCACTTTATCTTCATATTTTCACACTTTTTCCTACAATATTTTTTATTTTTATGAAACAATTTGGTGACAGCACAATTTAGCAAGTCTCCCCGGTCACTCACAGCCACTGGGCTCTCTAATCTCTTTCTTTTCCCTTTGGGCTAGGTTACGAATCGACCTGTCAGTACGAATCGACTTGTCAGAATCGACCTGTCAGTCGACCTGTCGTCTCCGTGAAGTGAGGTTGTGGTTTGGTTTAGCTCTCAGGATTAGAATGGCTACGTCTGTGATGGGGAGTGTTGTGGAGGCGGAGAGTGAAGGGGGGTGTTGTGTGTTGGTGTGGGGTTGAGAGTGGTAGTGTGGTAGGATGAAGGGGGCTGAGGTTAAGGGAGGTAGAAGGGTCGAGAGAGAGTGTAGTGAAGGGTGTGGTGAGGCGCCCTTAAGCCCATTCTGGAGGCGATCGAAGACGTGAAAAGAAGCTTTGCAAGTGAAGTGAAAGAATTGAAAAAGCGTTGTGAAGAAGGAGGAAATAGAGATACGTTCTCTTTAAATGTGGAGGTAAAAAGGGCCCAAATGGAGCGAGTGGAGGGGCACATGCGAGTGATGTGCCTATAGGGGTACCAGAGCGAGATGTGAAATCAAGCGACTAAATAAGGTTTCCCAGTAGGTCACCAGGGATTTGGTGTTTGGAAGATAGTTGATCATGGAGCCCGCTCGATGGAGAAAAAGGTAAACAAGACCATCTTTTGTGCACGAACTCATTCAGGTACTCTCGAGGAACGAGAGGCGAGAGGCGAGCTGCAAGAGGGGCGATACGAGGTTAGGAAGGGAGACGATACATCATTACCCGGGAAAAGGGGTAAAAATCTAAAGGTTTGTGGGGGGGTGAACAGTTCCCAGGTTAG